>OU900094.1:1977557-2057508 GCA_918026865.1 Phyllotreta striolata | reverse complement strand
CACACAATGATTCAATTCTTAATTATTGACGAAAGAGTTAAACCAAATGTCAAAATGCAAAAACAAAGAAAGGGTTAATTTGTAATAGACTATTTCGATCATTGTATCTAATTTAACATACAGAAAAAATAATTCATTAGGACTTTTTCATAGAAAGGAATATGTAATTAGTCATTTTTATTAATTTTCATTAAAATTTGTACGATTGAAAATATTTATTTAATGTAAATTATTCGGTTATCTGTTATCTTACTAAAAAAGAAAACAAGAGTTTGGTTGTCCTATCTTGGTTCATTTTTAGTTTCCAAGCTAAAATAATAAATTACTTGGTAATGAGTTCATATAGAAGTTTGTGTTTCTTAAAGGATCGTCCTGTAACTTTCAGACTAATTAAACAGTATATAGAATTCGTTGGATTTTATTACAAATACTCGATATACAACTACGATTCTACTGTAAATTCACAAAACGCTGTGATTCAGGAAGAGTTAATTTCGTAAGATTTTTAGAAAAAATATCCTAAACCTCTTATTAGATACCTTTTATTTTAAATCGTTAATTATCAAAACAAGTTAAAATGTTCTTTTCTGACAGGTTTGTCTTGCGGTTTGGCCTAAAAGATTACTAAACTTTCCTTAACGACTGTGAAAAAGTAGCAGAGAAGAAGAAAGATAACAATTTTTCGCTTGTCATTTGAAAGCCTATTTAACGCCTCAACTTTCTCATTAATATTTAAACGAATTATTTTTGTTTTGAATTTTTCCTCGAATACAAAGGAAGGATTTTTTACACCGTTTTAGGGTCAATTTTTAGAAACAATCTCTCGACCTGAAGAAAATGTAGTTTACGGTCTTGTTAGTTTGATGTTTGTTAGTTCCGAGCAGCAAAAGTTTGTGGTTATAGGTTTTCTAATGTCTCGAATAAAAAAACGAAATTTTCTACTATCACACGATTTTATATAAACTTAGGAAAATAAAATTTCGTAGCTGAAATTTTTCTTACTGTTATTGTGAGTGAGAATATGAAAAAATCGACAAAGAGGTTAAATTTATGATGATGATTTTGTAATAGTGACATCTTGTATAGTAATTTTATATAAATTATTCATTAAATAGTTTTCCTCTAGTTCAATGGTTTTCTATTTTAAAGCGAAATTGCATATCGACTAATTTCAGAAAATTTTATATTGTTTTTCGTCGGGAATAGACAAATACAATAAATAATTCAAGCAAGCGCCGAATTCTCGCCAGGCACTATATTTTTGATATTTCATTCTCTATAACAATGAGGTTAGATCCATTAGAGCTTCTCTGGAGTATGTTTTATGCCAATAATTTACTGAAAGCTAAAATCTCTGCACCGGTCAGGATTGGGCCGCTCTGGAAACTTCTAATCAAACTTAAATTAGGACAGTATAAATTTCGATCGGGGTCGAAAATTACGTTAACTAACTTAACAAACTACTTACAAAAAATAAAAATTGCAGATGTAGGAAAATTAAACAATCCGTAAATTATTCACATAAATTCACATTTCATGAACAAGTAGTTGTGCACATAGTATTTTAGAGCATTGCCTATTTTCAGTTTTTTCGGATATACCAAGCGAAATATGTTTTCTCTCGCCTATTTGCTATCCCGCCCGAACGTTCGAATATGCAGTAACATTAAAATGTTATGAAAATCCATAAATTTCCCATTTGTTCCTAAAGCCTCGAATATTAACTGAAATATGTATGAAGTGCTCGTAACGTTTATACATTTAGACCATATAAACGCGTCATAAATATGTTTATGACGCGTATGTGGGCCTTTTGTACGTATTCTTCCTGTTTGTTTGTAAAAATTGTTGGTTATAAATTTAATCAACCCAAAATGCAAATGTGACAAAAAATCTATTGCGAATAAAATGAATTCTGAATTAGTGAATTAACTTTTAATAAATATTTATAATTTGTATAGCATATATTAATCTTCCGTTTCCTAATTAAGTGACTAATAATTAAAATCAGTCTATAATTGGAAATGAAATTAGCTTTATTATATGGACGTTTTTCCACATAAAGCAATATAAACTCCCATCGCAAAAGTTCTAATTGATATTTCTGTGTGTAGGTGGTTTTCCATCTCCGTTAAATAACATTCGAGTTAAATTAAATTAGCGACAATTAGTAATTTTGCAAAATCAATAAGACCTGTATAAGTAACCTTACATAACAGAGAAACTCCCGCCGAACTTTTGACAATATAAACAGAACTCGTTTAACTTATGTTCAGTTTCTCGTTTTCTCGGCTTCTCATCTTCTCATCTTCTTTCAGGGACTCGCTTTGCTGGTCTTTCTGCCGTCTCCACAGTTCCCTTGCTATCGGCGCTCGATAAAAAATTATAATCAATTTGTATCGATGTAAATTTGTATCAATATCAAACAAACGTCTACAATTTCTATGAAAAAAATTTACCTGTTCTTAGAGGGAAAAATGAATACATTCACTATGCTAATATAGCTATTGCATGTAATAATATGTCACTATGTCACAAACAAAAACTGCCCTGAAAGAGCATGTTTTATAACAGCGTAACACTTATTTCGCGGCATAAAGTCAATTAGGTCATCAATCAGCTACTTAAATCCGTACTCGGTAATTCTGGATCTTCTTCAAGCCGAAAGCGGCTCTTTTCTCTAAGATGTTGTTAAGTTCCTATGGGATATTCACCCATCGAATTCGAAAATTGGAAGGTGTAGATAATTAACTACATACCGCTTCTAGATTTGCTATAGTGTAGATGTAACGTTTTAAAATTATCCTATTGTCTAATTGCAGATTTTATTTCACACTTTAAATGAAATAATTGTAACATCTGCCATTAATATATAATTTTTTTTTATTGCCACTGCGTCCCCTAGCTGATTCAATAGTGTTGTCCTGTTTTCCGAGCACCTAACATCTTCACTGGCACCAGGAAAATTGGAAAACATTACCAAATGGGTACCAAGAAGTTTAATATTCGTTATTTATACGTGAATTCATTCAAGAGTTCCATTTCCCCGATTCCTATAAACACTTACTAAATATGTTAAATTTTAGTTTTAGCTTCAGCGCTTCCGTCAAAATTTCGAATATAACTTTACATCTAGCAGGTTTATTGGAATTTATTTACAAGATAAAACCGTGGAAAAAAATATAATCTATCCTCCAGAGATACTACAAAACGTTTCTCCTTTTTCACACAACCCAATCACAGCACGTTGTATCGGGTGCCGAGGTATATTAAATGGAATATGAAAATGGGAAATCCATGCTGAGATGCTGAGAATTCTCGCTGATATATTCCGAGGTGTCAGAGATTGCCATTAGGTGTGCCTTTCTCAGTTTAACATATCAAAAGATGGATTTTATATTAAACATAGTTCAAGGGACTAATGCGGAGTACTTTAATGCGCACATTAAATTCATCATTGAAATTTATCAAAAAAATTAATTCTTTAAATCAAATTTGCACTATAACTATTCAACGTTGTTTGCTGTCTCGAGGACGAACTCGCTTTTTGAGATTATACGCTAATGATTAAAAAAATTGGTATGATAATTTCATTGGTCCCGGAACGAAGACGAAAGGAGAAAATATAATAGTTTGAAGTTGGAAAATGGAGGTAACAAGTTGATCGGAAATTTTGGGAAAGGAGAATGCCATTTCGTGCAGTAATTAGTAGAAATGTTCGATTTCGATCCGGTTACAGTTAATTCGATTAAAAGATATATCTATAATTTTGATAGGTTAAACGTTATTGAAAATTGCGCTAAAAACATATTACCCATTTATTATCACCAACATATTTTAAATGGGCCACCCTGTATATTTACGCAAAGAAACAAAAAATCCCCTCAGGACAGCTAATATTAATATTTTCCTTGCTTTGCTCCTTCAAAGCTATAACCTACTCGAAATAATAGCGTCGCCTTTATCCTATATACGTTTTCAAAGGTTCCGAATTCGCGTTTATTCTTTGGAATGTTTTATTTTTTATATTAAACAGCAGGAATAACATTTTTTACTTTGTGTTGCATCCACATTTTGTTTAATTAACCACTTTTCCCAAAAGAAAAGGTGATTTTTAACATCCACTTTAATATCATTATTGGGTTTCGAGGAGCAGGAGCTACGAATTACAAATTTACGTTTCCGTAAATCCGTAATGTGAAAATCGTAAATTACACAAATAATTATCCAAGTGTAATGGGATCCTTTTGTAATGATTGTATGGGATATTGTAATTAATTAAAGAAATTTTCCTGTACCGGAGAGCCAGCCACTCTCCAGCCATTGATGATGAACATATGACAATAGAATAAAGAATCAGCAAATAGTTCTCAACTAATTTGTTTAGATGATGGCTGTTTAAAAATTATACATAGGTACCTACTCAATTTTTTTGTTCTTTAATTTGTGCTAAAATGTGCAATGATTTTAGATTTTGGTGGAGAAATTCACAATAATTTTTCCAACGAGAAAGGCAAAGTTTTTAAATTTTGGCGGAGGAATTAGCAATATTTTTATTATTTTACCAACGAGCTACATAAAGTCTCCACTTAAAATTTATTAACGTTGACTCATTTTGTTGTGGTCAGAATTTTGAGAGACCGGTGGCTGTTTGAATTAAAATTGTTATGTTGTAGATTTATCTACAGGTATGTAGGTAGATACAATACGCCCGACTTTATTTAGGATAAATGACATACAGTTGGTGCAAAACAAATATCAATGCACGTCACCTATAAATTACTATATCACAAGTAGGCAGTGTTCACATTCATTTTGTATTATTTTCGATTTTTTAATATGCTTGGCAACGCCGCTGCATTTTTCGGCAGCAGGAGATTCGCCTATTAGACGCCGTGACGAAAGCACGGAATTTTGTATCTCGATGTTTGTTTGCAATTAAAATTTCTTTCAATATAATAAGTGTACAATCACTTTGGTCCTTCGAAGCAATCTACCACAAACCATTTTGGTCCCTACGAGTCGTATGGATACACCTGGATGAATGGACAGGATAGACAAAAGTATCTACAAGTAGCGGCAAGTTAGAAGAATAGTTGCAAATGTCATTAAGGTCAGTGCGTTCCATTAAGCCAAGTATCCCTAATTTCAATCAATGCATGCTCGATTAAAGTTAAAATTCAGTTTTTAAAGTTAGATTCAATATTCAATTAGTACCTTTATCATTCCTGTTAGAGTCGAATTTTTGCCCGCTTTTCCTTGAAAATGACGTCACGAAAGTCTCAAGCGGTTTCGGCGGACGAGACGGCAGGCGCTCACGCCGGCGAGGCGCTGTTGCCAGTTGATAATGAAATAAGGGAGTTAAAACATAATCGTGGGGTACTAAGGAGGCATATTACGCGTTTAAATACATTTTTGGATAAAGGGGAAAATATTAGATTATTAGATGTACAAAAAAGACTAGAAAAAACAGAGAAATATTTCGAACAATTCGATGGAATTCAGACGCGATTAGAATATTTCGATGAATATGAATGTCAAAAACGGGAAGAAATAGAAGATGGGGTTTATTCTGTCATAAATAGATGTGGTGAATTAATAAAGGATTTACAATTTAATGAATTTTCGAGTGATCCAACAAACGTTCAGACAAGCGTAGTCGCGAATGAATCTCTTGCAGGTTTGAAGTTACCTCCAATAAAGTTGCCGGAATTTTCGGGTCAATAGTAATTGGGTAGCCTTTTACGATTCCTTTTTACATTTAATACATAACAATTCGCAACTTACAAATGTGCAACGTATTTGCCATTTAAAGTCTTGTTTGCGAGGACCTGCGTTGAGGCAGATTGAAAATTTGGACGTAAATAACACAGACGTAAATTACGAAGTAGCTTGGCAGATTCTGGTTGAACAATATGATAACAAACGAATTACAATAAACGATCACATAAGCGTAATTCTCAATATACCAAAGGTCACGAAAAATCAGAATTTCACGTTACGGGATTTGACAGACAGGGTGCATCAGCACGTTACGGCGTTAGAAAAATTAGGCGTTTCCACAACCGGTTGGCAGGTAGTTTTAGTGTGCATAGTCAGCAATAAAAGAAAACACGATCAATTTAGAATTGGAGGATTCATTGGGGACAGACGAACTACCTACTTATGAAAAACTTTGAAAATTTCTCACAAAAAACTAATCAAAAACCTAATCAAAAACTAACAAAAAACTTCTAGGTGATATCATAGAGAATGCATTCGATCGTTTTTCCAAAAAAATTCGAAAAAAATTAAATAATTAAAAAGTGACGCATTTTTGACATATGGTGTTATTATAATAGTCTGGTTAAAAAGAGCCACAGAATCAAAAAATGAAGTCAAAAATGGAACTTTCTATTTGAAATAACGAAGTTTATAATTGTAGGGATGTTAATAGCAAAATTATTAAAAATTATTTAACCAAAATTTAGAAGCTTCATGTAGGTACCTTTATGAAAATTCAAAATACTTATTAATATTATTACTTACGTCTAAACCGTTGATTTTCCAAGTCAATATGGGTTCGGGACAGAACCCGAAAAGGGATCCAGACATAATCCGAGGTGCATTTTGCATTGAAAGTATCTCCTTCCACATAAGTTTTTGCGAGTCCGTCGACTTTTAGCTCATAGTAAAGCTGCAACAATATAAACATAAAATCAGTTTTGTTTGACGAAAAGTAAAGCAAATAACTTAGTGGTATAGCGGAATTCCGGCCGTAAATGAACAATGTGGGAATAATTTATCATATGATTGCCTGTTTCAATTCAATATCAATGGCTAGTCATCTAATTTAGGCCATTTCTAAAATTAATGTGCCATATTATTACCTGATTTGACGATTTCAAAACCAGCAATGTTGCGCAGAACAATTGAATAATTGAATAATAGGAGTCCAAAGGAGTTTCATCTGTAATGAACCGTTTCTAAATTTTAGTGGAAGACATAACTCGCAGTAGTAATATCGCTAATAATTTAAACTAAGATTCTCAGTTTCTTAATTATTGAAGGTGCATAATTATCAAGTTCTCGGTACTCTGTAGGCATTTCTAATGATGGTGAGATGTTAGCTAAGATTTTCTAATGTGAAATATTGTATCTAAAGAAGTTCTTGGGATCAAAAGAAGTTGAAATCCAAATAAAGGGATTCGTTGAAATAATATATTATTTAATCGATTAATTTAAATCGATCCGATTGGAAACTCGAATGCAGTGCAATTTCAGTTTAAATCGCTATCGGTTAATAATCAATTGGCTGACAATCAGTCTTTTCAAGAGCTATACGAGCTGTCAGCTACACGCTCGGCTTTGTTTATAAAAAGCGTCAATTGCGGCATTTGATGAAGATTCATTCTATACATGGTGTTTCTGAAATAAGTGGTCAAACTTTGGGAGCAAGTAGAGAACCTCAAAATATGACAAAAACTTATTGGTATATATGCAGGGTGTTAAAGATGAATTCTTGAAGAGGTATTTTTAGTAATAATTTCATTAATAGCAAAAGTAAAATGTGGATTGGAAGAAAGGCCCAATTGAGTGACCAGCAAAATCACCCGATCTTACTCCATTATTTTTTTATGGGGAAATCTAAAGAGAAAGGTTTATGCCACTAAACCTAACGACATCGCCGAGCTTCAACAAAGAATCAGGGGCGAAATTAAGCAAGTAACGCAGGAATTATTCCATAATGTTCGGAATGCTATTTATAATCGATTATGATATTGTCAGCAACAAGGTGGAGATCACTTTGAACATTTATTGCATTAAAGTAATTTCAGTAAATATTTCCTTCTTTAATTTTTTCCGGCACATTGCTTATAAAAAGTAACAAAAAATAGTGTAATTGTATTTGTAATTGCATAAGCTTTCAAATTAAAAATTAATCAACCTACCCTTCCATTTAAAACAAAAAAGGTAGGGTTGTCTGCAACCCCCCAGATAAATAAAAAGATAAACAAATCTCTTTGTAATATTGAAAATAAAAATTTACGTGTTTCAGGAATTTTGCGACAAAACTTTATTTATCAAGTTACAGTATTTGTTCCAGTTAGACTTTCGTCATGAAATAAAGCCAAAGAATTACACCCTTCCGTGTGTGCACGATGTTTAGGAACACCATGTGTACATAATTATTTTTAATTTGTTTTCGATCACGAACCTCGTTAATATCATACCAATTAATATCATAGATTCATAACTATTTTATAAATTACGAGAGACGTGTATCAAAAAATTTGATGATTTTACCTTTAAGTTTCGAAAGTTGTCAGCGAGAAAAGAGATTACTCCGGGATGTTGCGGAATCCGAAAATTTAGTAACGAGTGGGTTAAATAATTCCAAGGTGGATAACAAGATGTTTCGGTTTTTGCGCTATGTAAGTGTGAGTCACCCGGAATAAAAGTAAATCCCGAATCGAAATAAAATATAAAAATTTCGGGAAGAGGTTATTCAAAGGAAACGCGAGGGTCTCCATGTATCATTTCTCAGAAGGGTTTCTGACACTTTTAAAGGGCGAAAGCAGAAGAGGCGGATTTTCGCAATGACCGCCCAATCCAAAATGTTCTTATCAGATAACTCAAGATTTCTAATCTCGGTGTCGATTTAAGGGCTTACCTAAAAAGGATTTGGTTTTCCGATAGTGCTTTCGTTGCCGTTAGGTATACTATTACATTAAACAAAATTGAAACGAGCTGGTCAAAAACTCACTGATGATTAGACATTTTTACGGCTACAATTCATCGTGTTTAATAGGGTAATTATTGCAAAAAGTACTTTAGTGAAGCGTACCGAAAAAATACTGGAATATTTCAGTTTTTTCAGTATAAAATAACAACTAAGGATGATAAACTGCTCAAGGACCCTCGTATACTTTGCACTCGTGCAACCGGCGAAGAGAGAATAACCATTATAAATTTCACCTACCTCTTCTTTGAAGAAATAAAGGGTCATTTAAGAATTTTCACTTTTTTATTTTTAACTAACTTTTATACTTTTGAACGGTACGAGCGTATACATTGTCCTCTTCGTCGTCGTTTTCTTATTGCCTTCGCAGTTCAGGAATGTTTTATAATCTTTTAGGCAAACAGCGCGATAAATCTGTCGAAAAAAACACAATATTTATTTTGTGTACTTGAAAATTTAATTAATTAAATTTTAATTAATGTGATTTTGAAAATTTTATTAATTTTTGTTACAGTATCTACTTTTGTCTTTGAATAAGTTTCTTTTATCAAATAGTACCTTTACTACAACTATTGTTTACACATCATAATAAGAAAAAAATGCTTACTATAATTCATAAGGTTTGATTACATAAGAAACTTTCATTGCAGCACTGATTCCCTTGGGTTTTCGTTATAAACTCGTTTAAAAAGTTTATTTCCTTATTGATAGAAACCCACGAACCCGCGACAAATATAAATCTTGAGTTACTTTGTTTATTTTTTTTCTTATGATACGTATTCAAGTTGAACATGATTCCCTAGAATTTGTTTCGTATTGTAGCTGTTGTTTGTAGTAGTAATTTGTAGTTATTCCCCTGTTGTAAGGTCATTGCTTCTGCCACAGGTCTTTATAGAATTTTTTTAAATTCGAGCAAAATTATAGTATCTGACCAAATGGGCGTGTTCGTAATTAAACCGTCTTTAACAATTTCCAATTTTAATTAGAAGTCGTTTATATTGCAACGGAAAAGCTTATGTAGTCAAGGAACTTTCAAATTTATTTTCAATCAACACTTACGCGTTAATTCGGAATTAACTTCTAGATGCATTAGAAAAGCCATGTTTTTCAACCATGAAAATCCGAACAAAGAGATTCCCGTCCGGAATTATAGATCGATTAAGATCATTATACAAAAAAGCGAAAATTTCCTAATCGTCCCGAGCACATTGAATATTTGTGCCCTTCGGGAGACTCGCGAATATTCCGTATAAATATACATATTTTGAAATTTATTCGTAGTTTCGCCGGAGTCTCATGAATTTTTATAGCTATCACTATCAATATCAGATGCAGCTTCTCGAGTCATCGTTAGATTAAACCATAGACCTATTAAGTAGTTAATAGGTCTATGGATTAAACGAAGAGTAAACTGAGTAATAATTTCAATCTAATTTTGTTTTGTTATATTACTCAATCCGAGAGATGAAATATGTACATATACAGTGTGTCCACGGATGGGGTTGCCTATAGGAGAAAAATTTTTATTCATTTTACGACAAAAAGTCATTGTTTATAAAAATTTTTGCTTCTTTTAAAAATGAGAATAACACTTAAAAATCTTAGATTGGATCTACAGGGTGTTGTGAAATTAAGGAAACATGAAAATACCTCAAGAGAGAAGTACAATTATTTTTTATTTTACACATACATATGTTATGGAGTGGAACACGAAACGGAATTGCGCTCTCTAGGAGATTCTGAAGCCACACATAAATTGAACTTAGCCAATCAGGATGCAAAGGTATATTTAGTAAATATACTAGTAGATAAAACTCGTTTTATAACAAACAAAAAGTTTGTTGGTAACGCTGTTAGTGGACTGTATGGCTGTTGATTGTTACCCCATAAAACAGAGAGAGATTCACCATGAAATTATACACATTCATTAACACCGGTCGCAGGGCTTTATTCTTACAACTTTTTCTATATTCTTCGTACAATACTCTTCATATTACGTTAATATTCACATTAAATTCACGGAGAGCTTTTTGCGTGCCTACCGTCTCGTCGCCATCTTGTCAAACATTACTTCCTTTTTCACACACGCTTCCGCTTCCCGGATACAACATTTTACCCGCTAAATTTGAAATTTAAATAAATGAGAACATGTTGAAAGGTATTTTCAACATACTCCCCGCCTCACAAAAAATTGAAAACTGTAAAGTAACAAACAATGCAATTAAACGAAAAGAGAAAAATTATAAAAAATTATTATCGCTACGAATAGTAATACTACAAGGTATCACTACAAGGTAATAAGCAAACTTTAGAAATGGGTCTCATATAAATTCCCAATTGAGATTTCACCCTGACAAGTCTTACTCTCCCGTCTGCACCTTTAATTGTTTCTATCACCCTGGCCAGAGGCCACTTTAAGGGTGGGCAATTTTCACCTCTTATGAGAACTAGATTTCCCACCTCCAAGTTCTTTGTAGGTGTCAACCATTTGGGTCGATTCTGGAGCAAATTCAGATAATCTACCTGCCATCTTTTCCAGAAACTCTGCTGAAGTTGGCAACATTTACGGTACATATCAAGGCGATTTTCTGAAACGCCGGTAACATCTTTCTCCGGATATGCAGTTAAACTAGAGCCTATAAGAAAATGCCCGGGAGTCAGAGCCTGAAGGTCAGAGGGATCCTCCGAAAGTGGGAGAAGAGGTCTTGAATTCAGTATGGCCTCTATCTGAGCCAGTACTGTATCAAATTGTTCGAAAGTAAGACACGAATTTCCGATAATACGTAGTAAATGGTATTTGACATTTTTAATAGAGCTCTCCCAAAGGCCTCCCCAATGCGGAGATCTGGCAGGGATGAATTTCCATGTAATCTCGCTCTGAGCAAGATAATCTCTTATTAATTCAAACGACGGAGAACTGAAAAACTGGTAGAGCTCATGTAACTTGTTTCGGGCACCCTGAAAATTAGTACCATTGTCACTGTACACAACCGAGGGATTACCGCGGCGTGCTATAAATCTTTTGAATGTCATGAGAAAACTCTCCGATGTGAGACTTGAAACAAGCTCAAGGTGTACCGCCTTCGTTACCATACATACAAAGAGGCAAACGTAGCATTTAATAGAGGAAGCTTTACGAAGAACAGACGCCTTGAGCAGAAAAGGCCCGCCATAATCGACTCCAACCTTCTGAAAGGGTCGGGCCACCTGAATTCTATCCCTAGGAAGATCCGCCATAATTTGTTGCGCTACTCTCGCATTAAAATGGAAACATATAGAGCAGTTTCGAATAATACGCTTCATATCTCTGAGTGCATTCAATGGCCAAAAACGAAGCCGAAAGTTATAAAGAACATTTTGTGGTCCCGCATGACCCAACAATATGTGATGTTGAGTAAGCATGAGCTTTACAGTATGATCCTTGGAGGGCAACAAAAGGGGATGCTTTTGATCAAAAGATACTGTAGCATGAGTTAGTCGTCCGCCGACTCTGATAAACCCCTGAGAGTCGATAAAAGGCCTCAAACCTCTGAGTTGTTTATGTGAAACAGATTGTGACCGAGTCAATTCCGTGAGCTCCCTTGAAAAATAATGAGCCTGCAACTGTTTAACAACGAAGTCTAGAGCGCGAGTCAGCTCATCGGCGACCAACGGACCAGTCAATTTTTGATCCCCACTCCTCAAGTTGAAAACAATTCTCAACACGTAAGCGATTGTGCGTTGGAGTTTGGACATTGAAGAGAACCTAGCGAAAATTGAAATCCAGTCATCCTCCGAATCATTTATGCAGACCAATACCTGTTTTCTTTGTTCTGGGGGATCAGTGACTGGGACGAACGGGGGTAAACTGTCAAAAGACAAATCAGGGTCCAGTAAAAAATCTGGACCAGAGAACCAGAACCTACAGGGTGTCCCAATAGTGCGGTAAAGCCCATTTACTCAGTTATTATAATAGATACGAAAAAATGATAAATAGGAAAAATGTTAAGCACCTTTAGGCGCACAATTTAAAATTATTTCGAAATATACAGGGTGTCCCATAAATCGATGCCATACCAAACATACCTTTTTTTAAAGGCAATGATATATTTTTTATTTCATATTCGATTTCAGCTCGTATTCACGAGTTTCTCAATATAAGATTTCATATGACTATACTGAGTATTTAAAAAGTTATGGCCATTTTTATGTTCAAATCGACATGATTTCAAGGCCCTGTATATCAGAATCTGTATCAGATAATGTGAATTTTTCTGTGTCAGCACTTTTTGAAAATGGTCTATTTTCACAAAAAATAGTTACATTCTGACAAAATTACAATTTGTATACAGGGTGAGTCAAAACGCAAACATAATAATTACTCGCTTAATTTAAATGGAACACCCTATATTAATAATATCCAATGGGAAGTCTATTTCTTACTGAATCTTTTTTCATAACATTTCCCTATACCTAACTGTCACCGTTTCTGAGATATTTTCAGTTTTATTAAAAAATGTCCAGTTTTTAATATTATAATTCCATTTTAATCTAATTACCAATGACGTCTTCGAACTTTTTTGCCAAATAATAGTAGAAAATTAAATATCGATTAATGATTAATCAAATTTCATTAGCAGGTATCCTAAATTTTTAGTTATTCTATAATTTACAGTGACACGAGTTCAATAAGTAAAATTCGCATAGTTCGTAGATGATGACGTCATAGAGGTAACTAGATTAAATTAAAATTATAATAATTTAAAGTTTAATTTAAAAATTACCAAATATTCCGGGTAGTTAATGATCGTTAATTAATCATAGTAATTAGATCAAAATGAAATTATAACATCAAAAACTGGACATTTTTTAATAAAACTGAAAATATCTCAGAAACGGTGACAGTTAGGTATAGGGAAATGTTATGAAAAAAGATTCAGTAAGAAATAGACTTCCCATTGGATATTATTAATATAGGGTGTTCCATTTAAATTAAGCGAGTAATTATTATGTTTGCGTTTTGACTCACCCTGTATACAAATTGTAATTTTGTCAGAATGTAACTATTTTTTGTGAAAATAGACCATTTTCAAAAAGTGCTGACACAGAAAAATTCACATTATCTGATACAGATTCTGATATACAGGGCCTTGAAATCATGTCGATTTGAACATAAAAATGGCCATAACTTTTTAAATACTCAGTATAGTCATATGAAATCTTATATTGAGAAACTCGTGAATACGAGCTGAAATCGAATATGAAATAAAAAATATATCATTGCCTTTAAAAAAAGGTATGTTTGGTATGGCATCGATTTATGGGCCACCCTGTATATTTCGAAATAATTTTAAATTGTGCGCCTAAAGGTGCTTAACATTTTTCCTATTTATCATTTTTTCGTATCTATTATAATAACTGAGTAAATGGGCTTTACCGCACTATTGGGACACCCTGTATGAGTTTCTTTATCCAATCTGCCCCGACTGAGTAAGTCCGCGGGATTAAGACTCGAACTAATATATCTCCACCTGCAACCCTCAGTTAGACTTTGGACCTGCGAAGTTCTATTTTGAACGTAAGTCGTCCAACGGCTTGGATGACCCGATATCCACGAGAGAGCTACCTGAGAATCACTCCACAAATTCACCGAATGAAATTTTATACGGTTTTCGAACAGACACACTACTTTGTGTGACAACTTAGCTAACAACAACATTCCATTGAGCTCTAGTTTGGGTATAGTTAGAGGACGTCGCAGAGGAGCGACGTGAGACTTGGCAGTGACCAAGTTAGAAGAGACAGAATGGCTTTCATAAATGACCCGAACATACACCGCAGCTCCATACGCGACCAAAGAAGCGTCTGAAAACCCATGTATCTCGTGTCTAATTGGAATTCCGTTCCGGAACAAATATCTAGGAATCTCTAAACTGGACAGTTGGGCTACCGACTCTACAAAACTACGCCAATCTGCTAGAAAGGAGGCATCTTGTATTGGCGTATCCCAATCAATTTGATCTGCCCACAAACGTCTCATCAAAATCTTTCCCTGAACTATAACGGGGTTCACCAAACCCATCGGATCAAAACATTGAGCTATCGTGGAAAGAACATTTCTTTTTGTTATCGAGGGAATATCTACTCTACCTGGAACCGAAATTTGCAAAACATCAAGACGGGGTCTCCACTTCAGGCCCAATACCTTACACGGAGATCCCTCCAAGTTCATGTCGAAATCCTGAGGAGCGATGTGAGCGATCCTATTCAAGAATTCTTGTGAGTTAGAGCACCATTTGTGTAAATTAAATCCAAACCTGCCCAGAAGAGCAATCAATTGACCGTGGAGAGAGAGCAAGTGTTCTAGAGTATCAGCGCCTGCTAAAATGTCATCAACGTACGTTTGCTTTAACAATGCATTCGATGCTAGAGGAAACTTGGGATTGTTAAGTGCAATATCTTTTAAAACCCGAGTACTGATAAAGGGGGCGAAATTTTCTCCGAAGCAGAGTCTCTCTAATTCTATGCACTGAATGGGTTCCGAAGAACTTTCCCTCCAAAGGATATTTTGTAGAAATCTGTGCTGTGGCTGAATAACTATCTGTCTGAACATACCTTCTATATCTGTAGTGAGCACGAAGGGAAAGCTTCTAAATCTAATCAATATCTCAAACAAATCGGGCTGGACCTGATACCCTTTTAGAGCGACATCATTTAGAGAAAGCCCAGAGGAAGTTTTGGCACTAAAATCGAACACTACCCGTAACTTAGTGGAAACGCTCTGTTCCCTTACAACGCAGAGGTGAGGAATGAAACACTTATTTTCATTGAGCTGATTTCTTAAAGTGAGGGGGACAAACCTGCCGTGTCCCTGTAAAATATAGTCATTAATTACCTTAGAATATTCGAGAAAGAGCGAAGGGTTTCTATGAAGTCGTTTTTCCAACGACAAAAATCTCTTTTCCGCCAGAAAATACGACTCTCCCAGTTTGAGATACTCCTTCGGAGATTTGAAAGGGATATCTACTTGGTACCTGCCATTTTCAAGTATCTTAGTAGTTGAACTAAACATTTCTTCCGCCAGTTGCGCATCAGAGTTAAGAGATGGTTCCCCAGAGAGGAAGGGAACCGGTTCATTTTCGAAACACCTTGACAGAAGACTATTCAAAGAGTGTTCCTCCGAAGTTTCAAAGGAACAAGCTACATGCATCGAGTGACAGTATCTAGAGTTGAGATCAGTGAACGCCTGACCGGGAACCGAACCGGCCACAATCCAACCCAGTCGAGTACTCACTAGAGTTGGAAGATTCCTACCCAAAACCACCACAGGTTCTTTAGTTAGAAGAGCGTAGTATAAGTCTGCTCCAATGAGAAGGTCAATGTCTGCTGGCCTTCCAAATTCGGGGTCCGCCAAACAACTCCAAATCTCGCCAGGGATATTGAGTGCATGAGTATCTATTGGGATTTGAGGGAGCCTAGTTGTGATTTTGCCGACAACAGCACAAGACAAAGAGAAACTCTGTTCTGCTACAGAAAGGGAAGAAATTTGAACGTCCACCACTTCATTGGAAAGGTGAGAATTTCCAAAAATACCTGAGATATGTAATGTTTGAGCTCGAGGTCGAAGACCCAACATTTGACAAAGAGAATTAGTAATAAATGAGTTTTGGCTCCCGTTATCTAATAAGACCCGGGCCACTCGAGATACTCCAAAGGCTGACTTTATCAAGACCTTCGCCGTAGCCAAGAGAATGTGAGAAGGTTGACCTGAGTGGGAATGACAACTAACAGATGGATTTGAGGGATTATAACTGTATTGCCCAGAACCGAAAGTACTTGAGGTGGGATTTAAAACGCTATCTACGTTACTTACTGAAGTATTTTGTACTACCCTATCATTACCTTGACTGACTTGACTTGTATTTTGGTGCAGGCGTGAAGAGCTTACCGCAGTTGAGTTCTCTCCCCCCCGTCCCCGCGAACTGGTTGGAGAGTAGTTGCTATTATGCAGCAGTCTATGATGTCTCCGTCCACATGAACAAGTTACCGTAGAAGAACAATTTTCAACCGAATGCTGATTACCTAAACAATTAAAACATAGTTTGTTACTCTTTACAAATCTGTATCGGTCAGATGGAGAGAGCGCATTAAACTGTGAACAAGTGTAAATCTTATGACTATCTTTACAATAGGAACATATTTGAACTGTACGCGATGAAGTGTTTGAAGTAACCCGTGCATGCAAGGCCACTTTTGGAGTTTCTTTAAAATATTTCTTATTATGACTCGTATCCAAGTCCGACAACTTATCGGATACATCACAACGCCTTTCTAAAAACAATAAAAAATCTTTCACTTTCGGCAATCTGTCCGACTCCAAAGTTTCTTCAAATGACTTACGAGAGTTAAAATCAATTTTTTGTTCGAGCATATAAACTAACAGCGTTTCAAAGAGAGATTGATCATCGTAGTTTAAATTCTTAAGCGATTCATAGTTCTGTTTGCAATCCGCCACAAACTGCCTCAGCCGCCTATTATCCCATTTTGTAATATTAGGTATATTCAACAAAACACTAAATACATTATTTACTAATAACGATCTTTTACCGTAGCGAGTCTTGAGGAGCTCAATAGCGGTTGCAAAATTATCATTTGTTACTTTTAAAGAACTTACTAATTTAAGCGCCTCTCCGCTGAGTAGTGTTTTCAAATAGCAAAATTTTTCAACATCTGACCTTAATCTACTATTATCTACAATAAGTGAACTAAACAAATCAAAAAAGGAATCCCATTCCTGGATATCGCCATTAAAAACCGGTATACGTATGTCCGGTAACTTTATATTCGGAGAGTGCTGGAATTCCGGAGACTGAAGAAAACTTGCAGCAGTGGCTGCAGCCGCAGACGTCGAGGCTTCACTGCTTTCCCGCTCGTGAGTAGAGTTGTTGTCTTGAACGGAGCGCATCTTACTTACAATTGACAATATGAGTGCCTTGGCATCAAAATATCTCGTTTCGACTGCTTCAACATTTTCATCATCCACGTAGTCTGCGTTTTCAACCTCTTCGGCGGTTAGTATTTTTTCATGATTTTCCATATATTTGCCAAAGTTGTCCTCCAGAGATTGCAAACGAGCTTGAAACTTAAACACGTCCTTTTCGGTTTGCTGATTTTGCTCAACCCAATTGCTTATTCTTGTAATCTGGGCTTTAGCGGATCTCCGGCTCACTTTATATTCATCCATTTTCCCTTTTATCGTTTTATTTTCTTTATTCAATTGCTATATAAACAAAATGCGGCTAGTGTTTTTTAAAAAGGTCAATGGTCGTTTCGGTCGTGTTTTTATTTTTCGACAAACGACAACGACAACCTAACTTCGCACGGAACTGGCGGAACCGCACGGAACGGTACTAGAGAGAGCGAGAGCGAGAGTTTTCAAGAGTTTTGAGAACGACTAACAGTCAAGTCACGAACACGGAACAACGAACGCAGCTTCGCACGGAACTGGCGGAACCACACGAAACGAAACTGGAGAGCGAGAGCGGCACTAGAGAGAGCGAGAACGGCACTAGAGAGAGAGAGAACGGCACTAGAGAGAGAGAGCGCATAAGTCTTATGAGAACCACTATTCACAAATTTTACTTCACCTTATTTCTTCACGAGAGATATCACCGTAGCACTTTCCTTTACTTATTCCTTGCGACGAACAGCCCCGCAGATCCGGCTCGAAGGACCATTTTTATGTTGGTAACACTGTTAGTGGACTGTATGGCTGTTGATTGTTACCCCGTAAAACAGAGAGAGATTCACCATGAAATTATACACATTCATTAACACCGGTCGCAGGGCTTTATTCTTACAACTTTTTCTATATTCTTCGTACAATACTCTTCATATTACGTTAATATTCACATTAAATTCACGGAGAGCTTTTTGCGTGCCTACCGTCTCGTCGCCATCTTGTCAAACATTACTTCCTTTTTCGCACACGCTTCCGCTTCCCGAATACAACATTTTACCCGCTAAATTTGAAATTTAAATAAATGAGAACATGTTGAAAGGTATTTTCAACAAAGTTGATTTTAAGGTTTTTTCTTTCAACTGAAGCACTTTTTCAAAAAAGTGGCATGTTATTAATTAGTCAGTAATATTAGGTAATTTTCATTAAAATTAGTATGATATTTTGATGTTATTATTTATTATTATGTGTATTATTATAGGTGCATCAACTCCAACAGGATTAACAAGAAGAAAAACAATTAAGCAGGGAATTTTGTTACGGGAAATTTGGTACGAAATGGTACGGGAATCATTTTATACGTTAATCCCGAAATTTTTGGCATTTGTCTACACATCTACTTATCCGCATCTCGAAACTTGGGCAATATGCTAAATAATTTCTGGGATATTCAAAAGTTCCTTCTCGGAAATGCTCGGTCCGCTCGAAAAGTTGTGAAGTGTTTTTATCGCATCGCATCGCGATATAATGACGAAAACTAAAATTGTTCACCAGAAAGAAACGAATCGTCTTTAGTACAGTACGATTTTTTTAAAACAGATTTAGGAATAACAATCGATATTTGTATTTGAGTTATAGGACACCAATGTATACAGTATAGACTATAATAGTCTTTATAACTTGCGTATTTAAACAAACGCTCCGTATAGGTGTGCAGGAGAAAAATAAAATACGCAATTTGAATTCCGCACGTCTGAATCAAAAATCACTCTCATCCATCTATGCTAATGTAGTAGATGTTTAAAAACATGAAGGGATATCAATCTCGATACTCCACCACTTGGGGAGGAAAAGGAAAGAGGAAAAACAGTGTCGTATGTAAGGGTAGTAGTAAACAACTGATCATTTAAGGCATTTTGCAGATTAAAAACGCTAAAAATGATTGATAAAGTAATTTATTTTTAGTAATGTAACCTAGCAGACCCGGGTACCCAGTAAAATTATCAATTCCGAAAACACATTAACGGATAGAAAATATGTTGTGTAAAAGATCCCAAATGTGGCGCGCATCACACTAGATAAGTACAAGTGTTGATAACAAGTTACCACATGGCCGTGAGAACCAAGGTAAAATCCGCGATACGTCACGGATTTTTCGTGTATAAAAAGGGTGATCCCGAGACGACCATCGTTCAGTTTTCGCACCAAGTTCCTGCCAAAAACAAGACGACGTCAACTCCGACGCTACCCTCCGTTGCCCACCAGAAGCTCCGAAAACGCTGCCGACCCGCGACACTCCGACGCCCCGAGAAGACCTGACGACCCGCGACGCCCCAACGTCCCTAGGAGCCCTATGATATACTACCGAGTTGGATGTCCACATGGGCGTTACTAACCAATATCCCAATCTCTCTCGAGTGATCCGGGCACTTAAATATAAAAAGAAGTTATGTGTTGACCCAAATGGGACACCTCTGGCCAGTGTACCGGACACTCTGTATAATACAAATAAAAAGATGTTATGTGCCATAATCAGAACATAAGGGATCCTCGCATCCTAGTACGGCTGCACTTCTGGCCAATTCCGTGTAATACGGCTATGGGAAATTCAACCCAGAGAATATCAACCAGGTTAATATAAAAGTAAATAAATTACTTACAGGTGTTGGTTTGGTCTGCCCGTTCGGACGGGGTCCCGTAAGGACCCGCTCTGAACCGGTTAGGTTTAAATAGTATTTGTAATTGTAAATAAATTGGTAAAATAAATTTAATATATTTAAAGGTTTGCTTTTGTTTTATTTTAACTAATCTAGCGTCAGCTAGATATAGCGATATAAAATAATTAGACGATCACGATATAAAACATACCCGGGTCCTGCTATGTAGTAGGACACAGTAATTTTATTTATTAGTATTATCCTTTGTACCTATAATAGTCGCAGTAGGAAATTTAATTTGTTGGTGTTTTATTAACACCATGCAGATTTACATATTCGAAAAAACTGTGAAAATTGATCTAAATTATATACTCTTTTTTTATGTACTCATCTGGTTGGAAATTTTTCATCGATAAAAAAGCTAAGTTGAAAACCCAACAATGAAAATCAAGAGGGCGTTGGGCGGTTTTTTTTTTTATTGACTTTAATTATTTTTTTCGGAATAAAGATTTTTCCTTCTTTTTTTCTTTTATTTCTACTTTCATTCATTTTTGCGGGTAAATATACAGGGTGTTCCTAAACATCGTTTACATCCGAAAGGGTGATTCCTTGGCTTATTTTACAACTAAAAGTTCATATAAACATGGGTCCGCAAGCGCTTCGTTACCGATCTACAGGGTGTTGAAATTTCATTTTTTTTTTGTTTTTTCTGGTGTAGCTCTTGCACTTTTTGAGATATTTAGCTCAAATTTTAAATCTAGATTGCTTTACAGGGCACGCATTATTGGGTATATCAGATGGTTGTTAAATTCTACAGGGTTATATTTTTTCAGGGGTCATATACCCTTTTTTCCCCCGGATTTTTTTGCTGTGCGCCGCTGGTAGATTCTAAAATACAAAACCAATTGTCTGTTTTGTTTAGAAACTTTTTTTTATTTTTATACTTTTTTCGTTTCTGTGACCGTTATCGAGAAAAAAAATTAAAAATGATTTTCTGTACAAATTTTACAAAACAAAAGCCCTAAATAATAATTATTAAATTACATTATAATAAATGTTGAAAGTGACCCCCTCCTATTATACTCTATATTCTATATCCTATACCTAATTTGAGCAAAATATCTTAAAAACTGCAGGAGCTCTAAAAAAACAAAAAAATCTTGAAATTTCAACACCCTGTAGATCGGTAACGAAGCGTTTGCGGACCCACGATTATATGAACTTTTAGTCATAAAATAAGCCAAGGAATCACCCCCTTTCGGATGCACACGATGTTTAGGAACACCCTATATTATCGATTAAACATTATCATACAAAAGCGGTTAATTAATTTAATAATTTTTTAACGTAGTTTTTACGTCTTTTATGCGTAATATTATCCCAAAATTATAAATTGAGTGTATGGTCATCGTTGGTATATTCCACGTATTTGTCCCTTAAATCCACGTTTTTTTTGCTAAAAAATTTTGCTTTAATCGCACTGATTTTCCGAAGTTTCGAGTTGCCTATTACTAGTCACTCCCAATTCTTTTATTTTCTAAACTCGTTGTGAATCCGATGCGAAATTAACTGTTTGTATGATGGAGGTTGAAATTTGGGAAATTGGAGGGATATCTGCATAGGGTATGTTAGGTTTTATTCAATTAACCGATCTTCCTTCGCAGGAGCTCCGTTAAGACGCAAATGTAATTATTCCGGTCACATTAGAGTAATGAAAGGAGACGTTGTTTTGTAGATATCGGATAAAGGGGATTTATTTTTGTTACTAATAAAATGGGAAAATTGAAGCGATAGATGAAAATTCATATTGGGCAGTAGATGGTTGTGTTACAAAAAAATATAGCACACAAATCAATCAGCGACAGCTAAAGTATGATAGATGTTTAAAATGTCGTATCAAATCATTATTTTTTATTTATTATACTTATTTAATGTCAAACAAAAAATGTCAAATAACTCTAATTTACCCAGCGTCACTACATGACTGATTGTCCATTTTTTATTATGTATTACACAAGAAAAACTAACTAAATAATTAAGCAAATGAACACTAGACTATATTGAAATTGGCGCGCACGTACTAATAAACCACAGAAGGTTCATAAATCAAGTTTCCAGCATGAAGCGAAATTTTCAAAATGCTAACATATAAAATGTCAAATAAATACCCGTCGCTTTCCCGTCGTAAAATCGAAAGGTTTCGCCAGTGGAGCGACGAATTTTCCAATATCATCTTCATAATTAAGTGTCATATTCAGGCAAATGCGTCATTGTCAATATTATACAATCCAGCGATATCTAGGAAAAAAATATTCGGAACATTTATGCGAGTTTGTGCTCTGGTTATTTTTCCGGAAAATCGTTCACACCTGAGCGACAAGACGTCGCGATTTTCCACAGTCATAAAAAGATTTTCCTTCTTCGATGAACAACGACTACATTCCACTGTTTACCATCCAATTTCATCTCGTTCAAACAATTTGATACTAATACTGGGAGGGATGTCGAGAACAGTGGCGGCGATTTCAACCCTTCACTACAATACCCTATACTCCTTTGATAAGTTTAAGCGTACGCCACTGGAGATTGGTATAATTGAAAGGACGAATATGCCAGGGTTGCTCTCCGACCCTTATTTGGTCTTGCTGAGTTGGTATATAGTTTTATCTGTGTTTATTATTTTTTTTAAGTTCCGAACAAACGACCGTAATGATTTGTGCCGTTTGAAATGGCGAGCTAATTTATTTCCTTAATATTGTTAGAATAAAGTCTTTGTAGGCAGTATGGTATTAATCAGCAAATTTAACAAATGTTTCAAGGGTCCTGTAACAAAAATATGGTTATTTTGGCAACGAGCAAATTTAACGACGATACATAAGGTATTCAAGAATAGATTACAAAAAAAAATATTAAACAAGTTCCTATATTTTTTATTTTTTTTAATACCCTGTACACCAACCAGTTTATCACTTCGTTAAGCAAATTATTAAATGGTTGACTATCCAATTCGACGAAAACATCAAACAAAACTCTTGTGTATAGTTTTGTGCGCGTTACATTTGTGAATTATTTGATTTTTTTTAGTCGGATATATCAATATATGTATATCAATCTGCATCAATCTGCATAAACTGCGTATTTTTTTAGAAAGGTTATATAAGTTAAAACTTTAATCGAAGTGATTAAAGCGCTGAGAGTTTTTATAGGTTGTTTTTCAAGTATAATTGAAAAATATAACTCCATTTCTCCATATTGTTAGAAGATAATAAAATTTAGTTGTTAGTCGTTAGGTAAGTAATTTTACTGAAAATAACGAATCAATCAACTCTCCGAAACTCCACTGTTTATTTGTTTTCATCGAATACCTGAGTGAAATCCGATGAAAATTCCAGAAACCCGTAATTTTGTTAATGGAACGATACCGTTATGGCCGAATGGTCTGATAACTTTGTATCAGTTATAGGTATCAAAGTCCGGAACATTCGTTACAGGACGTAACTTTTTGTCTACAGCCAACTATTCGGGAAAATTTTGAATGTAAATGCAAAATACGAATCGAGGAAATCAAGAATTTGTTGTTTTATTATTATCAAACTTCAATAAATTTAATTAACCGAATATTCCCGTGTTTAGCTCATGCCCTCTCCTTCCAAATAATTAATAAGTTAATACTAATTTATGGGCTCTGTTAGAAGGATTTTTCATTTCTGTTTGCACCAGGTTAAAGAGTAATCTCTCCGGAGGCGATATTTTTAAGGGTCGGAGCTTTTGATTAAAATTAGCACTTTAATATTTTCAATAATTAAGATAAACTCGAGGAACGTTACGAAGAACGGTATTGTTTTCCTAGAGACAATAATATACTTATCTAGATCGAGATCTATAAATATACTTTTTAACATTAAAACGCTTATAAATTTAACTTGTACCTATACGATATCCGATTGTAATAAAAAATAATCAGCATCAAAACTAATCGATCTATAAATAAATTTGTAATTCTGTATGAAAAAAATAGAAACGCCTTTTAAAAAACTGCAATAATGGCCGATAATTGTGCTTGAGGGTCCAATTAATCATAATATCCAATAAGTCATATAAATCATATAAGTCTCCTGTTTTATATGGTTCTTGAGGGAGTTAAAAATCAGTTAACAATCTAAAAGTCTTGGAAAATTCGACGGGGAAAAATCGCCAGGAAGTTTTAATGCAAAATCCGGGTAATTATGTGACATTACGAGGTTAAATTAGCCCGTGTGAATGAGCATAGTTAAAATAGATCAGTTCCTATTCAATAAATCCGATTTTTTTTAAATATCTACAGTCTATATGATTGATGAAGATTTAAAAAAGTTTAAACTCTATATAGTTTAAACTATCCGGGTGAAATAGAATCGTAAATTACATATTTAGAAGAGTAAAAAACCTAACGGTTAATTATTTTCACCATAAAGTAGATTCCCGAAATTAATAGCAGTTTTAATCCTGTTGTACGGTTTAAATCCTGCCATTCATTATCCTTCGACGATACGCGATAATCGAGGATATACGTGATCGAACGTCTATAAAAAATGCACTGAACTATGATAAAAATAATGACGTTTTAAAACTTAATGAATAGTACGAAAATAGTATTTTAAAAAAATTCATGCTTTCGCTTTAACTCGAATTGGGTTCCGTCCCTTGACCTTCTGGAAAAAAATGTATGTTAACGATAATTTTCCTATAAAATTCGACAAAAATTTTAATACCTACTGAACCGAAAGTTCGAAAGAGAAATTTTGAAATTTTGAATTTTGATAAATAAAATTTAAAATACTGGATTAATTAAATTAAATTAAACCAGATTAACTTTAGCATATGTTAATTACGGGACACATTTAATTAAACGATATTAATTAAACTATAGCAAGGTGTTTGGTCGTTAATTTTTCAATTATTTTGTCGAATTTATGTACCTAATTTGTTTACTGACTTATTCATTGTACGTCATTCATGGAAAAAACCTATAAGCAATAATCTCAAAAAAAATCGTTGCAAGAACTTTCCCATCTGAAAGACGTATCTTGGCCTGTCCCATTGCTGCTTCTCCAAATTTTTCCCATTTTTTGCCAATCGTGGACATGGGTCCTTGAGAGCATGTTTCCAGTGAACTGTGCAATTACTTGACGACAAATTTTGGTAGATTTTTTACTCTCCCGCGACAAAAATTTAATAATAATGCGTTGCTAACGGACCCGTGCATCTCTTGCTCAGACATAATAGTATTGATGTCCAACAGATTTACTCACCTTTACTTTACGTTAACATATATCAAGACATCATTTTATTCACTTCACCTAGTGAGCGTTAAAGAAAATTCCGGTTCATATTTGATTCATCCTTGTATCTCTACGCTAGTTTTATTTCCAAAAAAATAACGGCAAACGTATAATATCAGTTACTTTTTGGACTTCATTTGCTACATTCTTGTTAATACATATCACAAACGTCAGCAACAACAAATTCCAAATCAGCAACACTATGATAACCGGCAAAGACCTCATAAGGTCAATCCGAATCTCTTGGATAAATGTTAACAATTCAAACAACTGTATACAGGTTTTTCCACGGTAGCCCTGCATTAGAACTTTTCGGAGTTCCTGAAGAGTTACGAATCTAAAAATTTAGGAGTAAGGTATAATCAATGTTGTTTTTCTAAAATATTTTCAACCATATGGTACTTCCGGTTATATCGCTCTTTTTAACTAGACTTAACTTTTTTAACTTCGTTATTTCTAATGAATCACCCTGTATTTATTAGCATTAAACAATAGATATTTTGAAGCTCTTTCGATCCATATAATTACTCCCTATACCCAAATCCAGTCGTTTTTGAAATAATCGAACTTTTATTAATTACGCTATGGTTATACTCTTCTTAAGTCTTCAAGTCCTAAACCTGAAATTTATTATTACCTAATTTATACAAATGAATGCATTTAATTTTTTTTATGCGAAACGGTGAGTAGTACTAAAAAAAGTCAAGAAATCAATTTTGTTATAAATTGAACGGGACTCTAAAAATTATTTTTATTTTAAGAGAAAGCAGTGGCGTTGCACTTTTACCCCCAAAAATATTTGGCCTGAGTCCAGTACGGACGCCACTGTAGTAAATAAAAAAATGTTTTTTGAGCCAAAAAATGCTACTTAACGCCGTACACCAAATTTAATAAAAATATTAAAAGTGGTATGGAAATGACAGGAAAAAATGATTTTTTTCTCAAAACTTTAACTACTCGTATATTTCAGCATGTTAATAAAAAACGCGCTGTATTTCTGATTATTGGATTATCATTGGGCAGCGAAATTGGACTGCAAATTAAATATTCGTTGTTTTCTTTACTGATGCATCCTCTACATTGTATTTCGCATAAGAACCCACATAGGTATAAGGTATACTATAATACAATTTCAAAATGAAAACTATTTTGCATATGATCAATAGTTTGACTGTTATTGCTATAACACTTTATGTGCCTCACCCTGTATTTACGTAAATAGTTTCAATTAATAATAACAGTTTCCAGAATGTTTGTTTATTTCATGTTTATTTTATCGACTTCAAACAACAGTACATTTTTGTTATGAATTGCTAATCACTGAGAACACGCCGCCACTGTCTTCAAGGGAAGTTATGTAGGAGAAAATCGCACCTTCAACACTTTTAATCAATAACGATCAATAACCTTTGTACTTTTGCAAAACTGCACATTCGATACTTTATATATTTTATTGCAATTATAATCAGAATGATTTTGTCTTTCAAGTTGTAAAGTCGAATAAATTTATCGTGAATTAAATCGTGTTCTGATTTTTAATTCGTAAATAAAATTTTTAAAAATAAAGTTTTGGAAACGAAATTCATAAAGTGGCGCAGTCAGTAGGATTCCGAAGAGAAATTCATCGCGAATAAACTCTCAGTGTCAACTGTTAATTCGGTAAAGAACCTCTACATAAGAAAGTTCCCGAACAGCCCAGCAGAACCCAAGAAAACGCAGAACACACAGAGGATTGCTTATGGAGATCATCGTGATAATACTGTAAGTTGCCTCCGTTTATTTTTCCTTTTATGTCATTCTCCTCACCTGAGAATTCCATTTGCGATACCGACGGTGAGCTAAATTCCGGTACAAGTAGCATAAATTCAATAAATAGTTTTGATATCGAAAAAGAAGAAAATAATAATAGAGATTTAGATATTAGTTCATTACTTAGTAATCTATCATTTGAAGACTCTATTCCAACAATGGCAAGACCAAATTTCGATTCAAAATTGTTAGACATAATTCCTAGATTTGACGGTAACCCTTTGGTGTTATCAGCATTTTTAGAGACTTCAAATACCTTAATTGGTCATTATTGGGATAGAGCTAACCCCAATTGCGTTCAAAACGTTACTTTAATATATGGAATTTATTCCAAATTGATTGGTAATGCAAGAGAAGTGTACAGTATTTGTACCAGTAAGGATTGGGAAACAGTCAAAAATGCTTTGATTGCTCATTTTGGTGACCAGCGAAACGAAAACGGGTTACTTTTTGATTTGGATCAACTTAGGCAAAATAATAACGAACCAGCGATTCAATTCTATACTAGAGTCATGTCAAATTTAAGCTCTTTGCACAACTTTCTTGACTGTCACGAAGTCGAGGAAGCAACAAAATTGGTGAAAAAAGAATTTTATAATAAACACGCTTTAACAATATTTCTTGCGGGTCTTAAGGAACCTCTTGGTTCGACTATTAGAGCAATGAAACCTCCAACACTTGCCGAGGCCAGACAAAATATTATATCTGAAAACAATATTTTACATCTTCAAAAACCAAACGAAAATCAAAAACCACGACCTATGCAAAGAACATATCAAAATTATAATAACTCAAATTTCCAACGTTCACAACCTCGCCCCTTTTACCCACAACAATTTCAATTTAATAGACAACCGTTTAACGCTCAACAGCCTGTCAGACAACCTACAAACGTCTGGAACACAAACTTGCACAATAACAGACCTAAACCGACTCCTATGAGTGGTATTTCTCATAATACTTTTAGAACTGCATATCGAAGATTTCCAAATAATGTTCAAAATCGTTTTCAACTCCAACCTCAAAATTTCGCTCAGCCTCAATTTCAAAATCAAAATCAAAATCAATTTAATCAAAGACCTCAACCTAAATTTACTTTCGAAGAACTGCATAACGTAGACGAATTTCAAAATTATTCACCAGACGAATTGAGTTACGAACAAGACGCTTTTTACACTGAGAATTATCTAGAACAAGATTGTTCGACTAATGATGAAACGTCATTCGAATCCTCCAATAACAGACAACAAGACATCCCAGAAAATTTTCATCAAACGGCCAAACCCCCCAACAAAACGTAGAGATATTTTCGATTTACGAAAAGAAAGACCTCCCATACGTCATGATATCAAACCCTCCGTTAAAATTACTTATTGATACAGGCGCGTCAAAATCATTTATCAACCCCGAAATAGCTGAAAATTATTTCCCAGATCATATCTTTAAGGAACCCATTACAATTAGTTCCGTTTTCCAAACGACAACAAGAGATTATTGCATAAAAATACCCACGTTTCAAGAATTTAAATGCAATAAAAGTATTAAATTTCATCTCTTCAAATTTCATAATTTCTTTGACGGACTCATAGGCTACGAAACATTAAAAGATTTACAAGTAGAAATTGATTTAAAAAATTCTTTGTTGAAAACTGAAAACACTATCTTACCACTGTCACACTATGAAACAAATAACTTTTGTTCTTTGCTCGGATTGAACCTCATTCGATCGAGACCGTGAAAATTCCCGTAAATAAAAATAACGCTATTATTAAAATACCAAATATTAACATTTCAAACTGTTTAATTCGCGAAGGAATCGCAACTGCTAGAAATGGCTACGCTTCCACAGAAATACAAAACAATACCGATAAAATACAAGATATACACCTCTTTGCACCCATCCAAGTAGAAAATCTTCACGAAAATTTTGAGATTTTCCAAATGAATGTTCACAATTCTTTCGATAATCTAAACAACCACGATAACGACACAGATATTTGCCAACAAATTAGAACTTCACACCTCAACCCTGAAGAAAAGTTTCATTTAGAAAACCTCTGCAGACAATTTCGCGACATTTTTCATAAAGAAAACTCAACATTAACATTTACAAATCAAGTGAAACATCAAATTAAAACAATAGATGAAATTCCCGTTCATACAAAATCATACCGATACCCCTACATTCATAAGCAAGAAGTTGAACGTCAAATAAATGACATGCTTGAAAAAAATATAATTCGACCTAGTGAGTCACCATGGTCAAGTCCTATCTGGATAGTTCCGAAAAAGCTAGACGCCTCCGGGAAAAGAAAATGGCGTATAGTAGTGGACTATAGAAAGATTAACGAAAAGACAATTGACGACCGCTACCCTATTCCTAACATCTCTGACATTCTCGACAAATTAGGACGATGCTGCTATTTTTCGACACTGGACTTGGCTAGCGGCTTTCATCAGATCGAAATGCACCCTGATGATATACAGAAGACCGCTTTCAATGTCGAAAACGGACACTACGAGTATCTCAGAATGCCTTTTGGTTTGAAAAACGCACCGGCGACTTTCCAACGCGTCATGGATAATGTTTTGAAGGGCCTAAGAAACAAAATTTGCCTCGTCTATATGGACGACATCATAGTTTTCTCAAATTCACTTCAGGAGCACATAGTTAATTTAAAGCAAGTTTTTCAGAAACTCAGAGAGAGTAACCTAAAAGTACAGTTAGATAAATCGGAATTTTTGAAAAAAGAAGTTGCTTTCTTAGGACACGTGATAACCCCAGAAGGAGTTAAGCCGAATCCTGATAAAGTAAAAGCCATAGTTGATTATCCACTTCCGAAAACCACGAAAGAAATTAAAAGCTTTTTAGGACTTTTAGGATACTACAGGAAATTTATAAACAACTTTGCAAAAATAACAAAACCTTTCACCGTATGTTTAAAGAAAGGCTGGAAAATAAATATTCATGATCCGTTATATTTAAAGACATTTGAAGATTGTAAATCGATATTGACAAACGACCCCATTTTAATTCACCCAGACTTTATGAAAGAATTTATATTGACAACCGATGCGAGCAATTACGCCATCGGCGCTGTTTTATCCCAAGGAACAGTAGGAACAGACAAACCAATAGCATATGCCTCAAGGACACTTAACGACTCAGAACAGAACTATTCAACTATAGAAAAAGAACTGCTTGCCATAGTATGGGCAACCAAACACTTTAGACCCTATCTTTTCGGAAATCGATTCAAAATCATTACAGATCACAAGCCATTACAATGGTTGATGTCTCTAAAGGAACCAAATTCGCGTTTGGTCCGGTGGAGATTAAAACTAGAAGAATTTGATTACGAGATAATTTATAAAAAAGGATCACAAAATACGAATGCAGACGCCTTATCTAGAGTGGAAATTCATCCAATTGACGATGACGATGAAAATTTACCTATTTTTCGGTACATGAAAAATTTTAATGACAATCTCAGCAAACCTTCTACATCTACGACTCAAGGGCAAACTAGACAAAACAACGACACATACTCTATTGACCCAGACATTCAATCTCTCCAGGTAGAACATGGTCAAACTGAAAGTGATGAAGGAGAAACAGTACATACGAGTAAAGAAAACCCAATTTTAGGCATACACATATCAGAACAACCGCTAAATACATTTTTAAATCAAATAATTATAATAAGAGTTGATAAAAATCCTAGACACGAAATAAAAAAGATTTTTGAATCACCTAATAGAACTAGATGGATATTATACATAACAAACAACACTTTTCCACAACAAATCATTAAATTTTTAAAAGAATACGGTATTCCCAAAAAACGATATGCTTTCTATTTTCAAAATGATACCAATCAAGAACTCTTCAAAGAAATGTGCAGATTCATCCCTCAAATTTTCAAAAATACAGCTTTTAAACTTCTCAAAACAAATATATTGCTTAGCGACGTGAAAAGCGAAACAAGGCAATTAGAACTCTTAAAAGATCAACACGAAGGTATTACAAATCATCGAGGTATCCTCGAAACATTAAATCAACTGAAACAAAAATATTATTGGCCTAGATTAAAACAAGACATACAAGATTTCATAAATAATTGTTCCATTTGTCCATTATAAAAACGTGCATACTAATAGTTCAGAACAAAAGAATAAGTTGATATCGAAAATTAATGAAAAACGTGACGACCCTCCCGACGTTCAACCAGGTACTATAGCATATAAGAAACAAGGTGAAAGACAATCCAAGACAAAACCTCCATTCAAACCCGAACACGTACTAAAATCAAATCGTCTAACAGTAACAACACCCCAAAATAATTATCACAAACGACTATTCAAACCCCAGAGAAAAATAAACAATACCACACTTTTTCAGGACACTAATCTACACGACGAGATGTCAGCGGATTCAGATAGAATCGCTGAATGACAACCCCGGAGTTCTTCCGTTCAGATTGGGTACCGCCAGAGTAAAAATCGCTTCACACACATTCCTACATTATATTCCCATTACACCTATCAGAAATCAAGTAAACAGTTTAACCTCAAAATATTACGATTTAAAACATCTTATAAATTTAACATCGGATATTCATTATACACTTTTAAGCCAAACCCACAAACATTTACAATACGAAGTCACAGATATTACGAATAAAATGAAATCAATATTTCCTTCTCAGAAAGACAAAAGAAGTCTAATTCGACCCCTAGGTTCTCTTATAAAATTTATTAGTGGAAACATGGACCAAGAAGATTCAGAAAAAATTTATGCAAGTATTTCCAAACTAGAAAATGACGAAAACAAAATAATAAAAAACGTAAATTCTCAAATTTCGCTAAATAAACAGCTCATGAACATGGTTAATGACTCCATAACTATAATATCGAATAATCAAAATTTAATTTCTAAAAAGGTCGATGAATTAAGGAAAGTGCTTAATACGACATTCTTTAACTATACCCATTATATCGAATTTCAAGAAATTTTTAATCAAATAAAAATAAATTTAGATTCAATGCTTAGTTTTCTAACCGATATTGAAAATTCAATTAGTTTCGCTAGTCTCAAAATTTTACATCAGAGCATCATTGCCCCGAACGATTTAGAAAAAGTAATTGCCGAACTATACAATATTTATCCGCATAACCAATTATTATTCGTGGATGACGAAATGATTGATTATTATAAATTAATCGAAACTAATGTCTATTACAGTAAGGATAAAATAATATTTTCATTAGATTTTCCATTAGTTCACCCGAACGTCTTTAATTATTATCACCTCTACTCAATCCCTAACAATAATCAGTTCACCCTTATCCCACCTTCAACTTACCTTATCCTCGGCAACGATCAGTATCAATATCAAGAAGAAGAATGTTTGCAATTCCAAAAACAATTTCTTTGTAAAACCAATCAGTTGCAAGCAACTCAAAAAAAATCCAGATTGTATAGCGTCGTTCCTGCTAGTCAATTCGCCAAAAGCCGAATGCCAACAAATACCAGTCAAAATCAACAGTCAAATCATCCAGGAAATCAACGAAGGACATTACATCGGCATCTTTCCCACACCAGAGAAGATAGAATTAAATTGTCAAGAACCGGATATTAAAGTCCTTAAGGGAAGTTACTTGCTCGTAATACCTCCAGGATGTTCAATCACCACGAAAACCTATTACTTCAAAAACCAGAAAAGCGTAATCGAGGGCCATCCCATCACGTTACAAAAAATCAGCGAAATTACATTTCCAACAATGAATGTCCAAAAAGTAAACCTGCACAAAATCAAACTCGACGAACTACACAAACTGGTGCAGTTACAGGAAAACCAACCGATGTTAGACTTCCAAAACTACAAAACAACCTCTCAATGGACGACTGGTTTAACAATCTTCATCTTAGTTTCAATTTTTATATTCGCATGTTTTAGATATCGACAAGATATAATTTTCAGACTCCTCAGTCTTAGAAGAAACCATGGCTCTCCCGTTCCAGCAACTCAAGTGGGTCCACCGCAGTTTCACCCTTGAGTTCCATTTAGGGGTGGAGGAGTTATGTAGGAGAAAATCGCACCTTCAACACTTTTAATCAATAACGATCAATAACCTTTGTACTTTTGCAAAACTGCACATTCGATACTTTATATATTTTATTGCAATTATAATCAGAATGATTTTGTCTTTCAAGTTGTAAAGTCGAATAAATTTATCGTGAATTAAATCGTGTTCTGATTTTTAATTCGTAAATAAAATTTTTAAAAATAAAGTTTTGGAAACGAAATTCATAAAGGGGAGTATGGTAAGATTCATTTTATCACCAAATTGGGCTAACGGCGTACGCATTAAACCACAATAATTTTATATTGTTCTCATGTATAATTTGGGAATTAAACGTATAAAAATAAGTCCAAAATTTTCAACTTTAAAGGCCTCTAGCTCAAAAATTGGGCCGAAACTAACAAAATTTATAAGTCATACCCTTATTATGATGTCATCTACAGTGTGTACTTGAGTTGTAACCATGTGGACATTTTTTTATTATTGGTTTTACGACAAAAATGCCGTATACGAGATTTGCCAAAAAATGTTAATTTTACCAAGTAAAGTAGATAGCTATATTTTTTACAATACAGAAAAATAAAAAGAGTAAAGTTATTTAGGAGTAAAAATTATGGTCAAATGTGAAATTAAGAAATTCATCTTTCGACTTTTGACTTTTTTTTTGCGCGAAAATTTTATTTACTGTTAATGTCGTTCCCTTTTATAATCTATTATCTTGCAAAGGAACAAGTCTTGATGACAATATTTACTTCGGTAGCCGCATTAAGAGCAAATTATGAAGCCGCACGACAAATGGAGAGGAAGCACAGTACAGGACTGAACATATAATAAATGTAACACAAATATATTTAGTATTTTTTTGATTCTGTATTTTATTAAAAGCTTTTTTGCTTATTGAGAAGTTTAAATTTGCTAGTTTAATCTCCCTCTTTAATGGTAAAATAATCGAATCCACCTCTGGTTTACAAACCATTATCACTGAGTAGAACGAACATTTTACACAATGCCATCATATTTTCAGTAGGTAATTATTTAATGGACATTTCTCCAAGATGTAAAGAGTCCATAAAGTTGAGATTTGGGCTCGCGAAGTGGGAGAGATGCTAGTATAATTTGATTAATGTCCCTATATCTGCACCAGGGGTGCCACTTATTCTCTGATGATATTTAAAGTGGTCGATGGAAAGCCGTAAATTTTCGCGGCAAAGAAGAATTGTTAGCACATAGTGGAATATAAAAAAATCTTTAATATTATCCTTAAACAACTTGATTTAGTAACTTGTGCAAGTACCTAATTTAGTAAACTACTAAATCAAGTTGTCCACACCATACAAGTAACTCAATTTCAGTTACTTGATTTAGTAACTTGCTTTAGCTACTTGATACGTGTCCCCGCGCCTTTGATACGAAGAGATAAAGCGGCACATAGAAGACTACAAATCCAGGTATAATAGCTTAAAAAAGGATACCTACATACAGGTTGCTTTTACAAGTTCATTTTTGATCGCAACATAGGTTATATAGGCCATGGATGCGATAAAGACAACTTCCATTAGACACTTACATATAAAGGAAAAAGAAAGAATGACATTTGTGTCATTGCAACTTTTCACTCTGACAACTGTTATTTTATTATCTCTTTGTTCCACTCATAGAAATGACCATGTTGCAATCGGAAATGGAGCAAACGGTATGTATAAGCTGGACCACGATGAAGTCTTAAAAGGAATAGGTTGCCAAGAATTTATTTAATCAACTGTGCCCCCTATCATTTATTAAAAGTTCTCTGACAGGATAAAGTTCTCTAATATTTATTTTGGCGTACGTGCGAGGTGGGACAGTTTCAACTATAGGTAAGTGCCCTACACAGTGATGTTAAAATTACTTTATAATATGTAATTAATTACAATTACAATTACTTTTGGCAAATTGTAATTAATTGTAATTACAATTACAATTAAAGTTACAATTACAATTACAATCACAATTACTTTGCTTTGGTGTCAGTTTTAAATAATTATTTAGAGATTTGCAATCAGAATTAAACTTTCCACGTACTGAAAATATTAAATAAGTACTTTTGTGTCCAATGTAATTGAAATGTAATTGTAACGAAAGGAGTAATTGAATTGCAAATGAATTACAATTGAGGATCTTGTAATTAATTACCGCCTCAATTACAATAAAAATAATTCAATTACTTTTTCAATTACTTGTAATTAATTACTTAACAACACTGGTCCTACAGGAACAATATTACTGCGTTGCCAGTTGTTATTTAAGTTATTTAAGTTAAAATGGATCGTAGGTAAAATAGCCTTTTTTAAACATGGTGCAACATATTCCAATCTTAAGTAGATCACACATTTAAGTCAGACTTAGATAAAATACAGGGTGTCGCAAAATTCACGCCCGTCCTTTCAGAATATGATTCAGTGGGCTAAAACAAATTAAATTTTAAGAGTAAAATTTTTTCGTTTTGTCCTTGATAACCGAGTTATTGATAAAAAAACAAAAAAAATTTAAATTCAACCATTAAACTTTAATTAAAACAAAGTATGCTAAAAACAAATGTCTGGCAGGTTGCTATGGTGATGGTAAAATTTTTTAATTCGTTCTGTCAACTTCTGTCAATATTGGCATAAGTAGAATTTTATTTTTTTATTATAAAAATGGATCATTATTATTCTAATCGAGAATACGTTGACATGATAAAATTATTAGGTGCCTATAATGATAATGCCAGTGCTGCGGCTAGATCATATGCAGAAAAATTCCCAAATCGACGGCACCCTGATGCAAAAACTATACGACGGGTTGAACAAAGATTACTGGAAACAGGTAATTTAAAACCCAGATTAAATAAAGGAGGACGCCATCCCACGCTTAGCGTCGTCCAAGAAGAGCAAATTCTTGATTTTGTTGAGGCAGAACCAAGTACAAGTCTTCGAGTTGCATCAAGACAAACAAATTTTCAAAAAAATCAAATTCATAGAATATTAAGAAGAAAAGGCTTATATCCATTTAGACCTCAAAAAGTTCAAGTTTTACATGATGGAGATAGGGTGTTTAGGATTAATTTTTGTAGATGGTTATTGGATAACGTAAACAATGAGCCACATTTTATAAGGAATATTATGTTTAGTGATGAGTGCACATTTACCCAGACAGGAATTATAAATACTCATAACTTGCATGAATGGAGAGATCAAAAACCCTCATTTAATAAGAAAAAGATGTTACCAAAGACGATGGTCAGTAAACATTTGGGCTGGCTTATTAAATAATAATGTAATGGGTCCAAACATTCTTCCTGACCGACTTAATTCAGCGTCGTATTTTAATTTTTTAAATGACAATTTACCACTGCCACTCCTCGATCAAGTTCCATTAGCAACCAGATTAAATTGTTGGTTTCAACATGACGGTGCTCCTGCACATTATGGAAGACAAGTGAGAACTTTATTGAATCAAAAATTCCCCGACTGTTGGATTGGAAGAGGTGGACCCGTACTATGGCCTCCTAGATCTCCGGATCTAAATCCTTGGGATTTTTTTTCTGGGGATTTTTGAAGGAAAATGTTTACATCGAACCTATTGAGAGTTCGGAGGATGGAGTAGCTCGGATTCACGCTGCTGTGACATTTGTAGACGAGAACATGCTACAGAGGGTTCGTGATTCAATTATAAATCGTGCGAATGTTTGCATTGAAGTAGGCGGCGATTTGTTTGAACACCTTTTATAAATTATTCGTTTTTATGTTTTTTATGTTCTTATGTTTAATAATGTTTCTTTGTTACTTTGTTTTAATTAAAGTTTTAGTTGAATTTAATTTTTTTTTGTTTTTTTATCAATAACTCGGTTATCAAGGACAAAACGAAAAAATTTTATTCTTAAAATTTAATTTGTTTTAGCCCGCTGAATCATATTCTGAAAGGACGGGCGTGAATTTTGGGACACCCTGTATAATCTAGGATATATTGGTGCAACCGGGCATAAAACTCGGATTCTTATCGATTATTTTAAAACTAATTGGAATTTTTCCCATTGTCTCTATAAACATTGTTGGTTTTCTACTTTGTCTTCTATGCATCGGGTGTTCCAAAACTACCTGACATTTTAAATCTTTAATAAAAAACACATTTTGAGATTTGAAATTTGAAACCACATGATACCAAAATATGTTGAGTCCAGAATTTCTGTTTCTATATAAATCCATATAACGCCGTGAGAAAACAAACGCGTTATACATATAGTGCTTTTCAAGGAAACCGTCCATTAGAAGTTTTAGGAGATCCTGAAGAGTTAGAAATATGAAAATTTAGGAGTAAAGGAAAATTCCAGGTGTCTCAAAATTGACGCCCGTCCTTTCGGTTTCTGAATAACGAGATCAAAATAAGTGTAAACGAATAAGGAATAAAAATTTTGCGTTTTGTCTGTTATTGATAAAAAAAAACATCTAAAATTCAATCGGAAAACGTTATTAAAAATGAAGTAAGCTTAAATTTTAAATTAATTATGTCATAAATGTATAGGTATAATTTTTCATACAGTTATTTTTTAAAAAATGGAACGTTATTATACAATCGAGAATTTGTTGATTTGTTCAAAGTGAAGATATTGAGTGATGATATCGACCGTATGACTTATAGGCACTAATAATGATAGAACTTATTATAAATTTTTAAAATCATCATACTAACATATGTCATTGGATTTAAGTTTACTTCATTTTTAATGACATTTTCAGATTAAATTTGAGATGTTTGTTTTTATCAATAACTCGGAAACCAAAGGCAAATCGCAAAATTTTTTATTTCCTCGTTTACACTTATTTTGGTCTCCTTATTTATAATACGAAAGGACGGCCGTCAATTTTGAGACACCCTGTATTGATTGAAACCAATGGGTTTGGGTATAGGTAATACTTACATGAATCGAAAGGGTTTAAAAATCTCTATACTCCAATTATAAATCTCCCAAAATATAGGGTGATCTATTTGAAATAACAAAGTTATAGTCACTTTAAGTTAGCCAAGTTAGACAATTTTAAACGCCCTGTATATGGACCAGTGAAATTCAGTTTAGTTTCATTTAGTACTGTGTCTGGACATTATCGATATCAAATTTCAAACTTCAAACTTCTAGGTGCATTGTTACCAGAGATATCATAGAAAATACATTTGACCGTTTTTTCAAAAAAAAATCGAAAAAAATTAAATAACTCAAAAGTGGCGCATTTTTAGCACATGGTGTTATTATGAAAGACTATTTAAAAAGAGCCACAGAATCCAAAAATTAAGTCAAAAATGGTACAGTCCATTTGAAACAACGACGTTGGCATCTACTTCCGGTTATAACCGGAAGTCACATGGTTGAAAACATTTTAGAAATACTCACAACATTGATAAAATCCATTACTCTTAAATTTTAGATTTCTAACTCTTCAGGATCTTCTATAACAGTCTCTATAATATTCTTCTTCTAATGGACGGTTTCCTTGAAAATCACTGTATGTAAGTATTTAGTTTTCGGTACCCTCACGATTAAATTCACTCAATTATTGCTCCCCTTAAATTCGGACGTTGAAGACTACTAAACCCCAGAGCTTTAGTGGCGCATCTTGTTCCTGACAGTATTCGACAGTATTCGGTATTTCGTTAAACGTGAAAAAAAAAGTTAATTGCGGTATACAGACGTGGCCGGGAAAAAACCTAATACCGCAGATTACGGAGATATTGTCTTTGAACTTATCTAATTTCGAAATGTGCAATAGTTGTTCGAACAGGCGATATAATAACACTCGAAATAACAAAATATCTAGTAGGTATGTTTCTGAAAAATATCTCTTCTTTTGGAATAGTGCTGGTATTCTTTCATTGGAAATGAATTTTCCCTACAGTCCCTTCACAAATGAAGCTGCAACCGACTGTATTATCACTCATTGATCACAATATTGATTGATTGATTGGTATTTTTTTAATTTAAATATTGACTTTTCCCACAATGTTCTCTGCAGTATTCTCTACTTTTTGTACCAACGCGTTTCCCATTAAAACAGCTTTAGATAAATATTTGACAAAATTATGTTTCAGAATTTTGCAAAAGTCGAAAGAAATAAACTCTTAAGTCGTAAAATTTTCGGTTAAAGCAAAAACCTAGACAATACCGTTCTTAATCAAATCTTATCTCTTCTCAAAGTAGATAGATATTTTTAGAAAAAATTAGTTAAATTGTGATTTAATTGTAAAATAATTTATAGTACGCTCGACTTTTTAAATATTTTTCGATATCTAGCATGAATGTTACATTGCATAATCACGCAATAAATATATTTTTTACTTTTAGAAGACCATTTGCTTTGGCAAATTTTTGGGCTATTCTCCAAATAGTCATGTTCGATAAATCTCCTAGCCATTGTTCGTTGCGATATTTCCTTTGTATTCAGTTTTTAACCGACGATGAGATTTGTTTACCCTTTGTTTACCCTTTAATCCGGTTGGAAACGTGATAAAGTAATAGAGCTGCAGCGCCATGTCATTTCTGGACATGGGTTCTTATACCCGATGATTATTCAATATTTCAGATTAAAGTAATTGTTCGTGTGCAGTTGAAGGAGGATTATCCGGACGTTGAAATTTCAACTTCGGACGGAAGTTGTGAATCATAATGTGAACGGACGCAAAAGTAAGTGTAAAAGAATGATCATTATCTGAAGGGACTCCTTATACATTTTTAGAATTGTTTTATCTACCAATAGAAAGAGATATTATAGAATTTATTACTACCAGGGCAACGGTTTTTTAAAAAAATCTTATAAAGTAGAAAGTTTACAAAAATATTTATCTATTAAAATTCGAATGAATTTTATAGAATTCTTCTGCCTTTGATAGCTTCTAATTCCAAATAGATCATTGATGCTCGAGTGAAATAAAATAAACTTTTTATAATTTTTTACTGTACATCCTAATGATTTGAAATATGCTGGGTTAATTTTAAAGAAAAAGTTTTTTTAAGAATATTCCTCCAGAAATATTACTTTTTATTCGAGTACAACCGGAAATAACAAATTCTTTCAAAAAGGATCATTAATTATTATGAACTTATTGCCTAATTATTTTAAAGGAGACTAAATCAAAAATCATACCGATTTGTCTTCGCCGGAACAACGGCCTCGAAATTAATAATCAGAATTCTGGAATAATTTGAAGCGATTTCCACCCCATCGAAACGGACTGGCCTATTCAGAAGGCGGTATACACACCATGAATAGTTTAAGCTTTCGTAAAACCCGGAATTTTAGGAAAAAATACCGGCGTTTTCTCGAGTATAAGCATTCACTGAATTATTTACGATGCGTATACGCCCGTAACGCGAGTGATATTTATGGAAAAAAATCAGGAAGAAAAGGTCCTCGTAAAAAATGCTATTTTTTACGCATGTATACAGTGTTCCAAAAAGGTTGTGCCAAACTTAAGGAGGTTATAAGGGACATTGTAGTGAACAATTTTTGTAAAGATATCCCTAATGTCAAAAATGAGCCGTTTTGGCTCCATAGTCACTTTTGTTTAATAAGTTATTCTGAACTTTTTGAATGTAAAAAATGTCAATATCTTTATTATTTATATTATTTTTAATTGCAAATTCGTAGAATGAATAATAATAAGGATTCAAAATTGCAACCCTCTACATCATTACATAAATTGTTTTTCTTATTCAATGAATCTCACACCCGTTGGAAGATGTGCGGAACTTGCTGTATGTGAAAAAAAGCAGCCATCACTCTTCCTAATAATTCTTCTTTTGGGTGTTTACAGGAGTTTCGTACCCCAACGACTTCGTATAACCCCAGAGGAAAAAATGGGGTTAAATCGAGACTTCGCGGTGGCCACCGAATAGGTCGTCCTCTTTCAATCCATCGCGCAGGATTGTTGGTTTAAGTAATCCTGAACAGGGCGAGCAAAATGTGCCGGTGCACCGTCATGTTGGTACCACATTCTACCGTTTTTTACATTCAAAAAGTAAAGAACAACTTTTAAAACAAAAATGACTCCGGAGCCAAAACGGCTCATTTTTGACTAGGGGTATCTTTGCAAAAATTGTTCACAATTAAAAAAGAAAAGGTGATATTGTGGGTGGGCAACGTTCTCACTCTAACTGTTATTTTAATAATCTTTCTTTTTACTACTCATAGAATTGATCATATTGCAAACTTATATGCACTTATGTGTATAAATATACAGGAGAGCGTAAAGAGACAATGCGAATGGAAGTTTGACAGGATTAGTGCTGCCTATGGATTAGGAAATTGAACTAATTAGGAATAGTGGTGACGAGGGTGAGTCGGTTTGTTAGCAAATTAAACAATGCCAGCTTTAAGTCGCGAGGAACGTGCTTCACTGATTAATACAGAAAGTTAGCTGGTGCTCGAGCAATCGCGGCTCGTATTAGTTTTACTCGTAAAACTTTATCGTTAGTGAAATTTTCTTATCTATTTAATTCGGACTGAACTATACGCTAAAGTACTGCACTATAATTTGAAAGCTTGGCGCTTTGAAATCTCGACATTGAAAGCTTTGAAAGTTTGACAAAATTTCCAAGATGCAGGGCATGAACTACAAATTAATACAACATTTCCGTTAATTGAACTACAATTAACATAAGTAATTGAAATACCTACCCCGCAATTTATTTAGTGGTAGATACCCACATTATTTCGTAGAGGTGTTAATGATACCAAAACACTGCATGCGATTGGCATAGAATTAAAACGTTAAAAAAAGAATTGATGGTAAGGATACAGTGATCGGATTTGGAGGCAGGATGCGCACCCAACAAGAAGTAGTTGCATTGTTCAATGAAATTCATCCTGCTCGGCCCATTACCCAAAGCACGGTAAGCAAGATTGAGTCTAAATATCGTAACTTTGGACATGTTCGTGATTTACCTAAATCTGGTCGACCCTCAAAATCAGACGAAAGTCAACTTAACGTTTTGTTAGCAATAGAAGACAATCCTCACTCAACGCTTAACCAAGTGGCTTCTGATTTCAATATGGCTATTACAACAGTGCACAAAATTGCGAAGAAAGCAAAATATCCTTATACGGTATGCCTTGTTCATGAACTATCTGAAAAAGACTTTGATCGGCGAATTCAATTCTGCGAGCAAATGCAAGAGATATACACGAATAATAATAATTTCATAAAAAAAATATTTTTTCTGACGATGCTAAGTTTGTTTTAAACGGCCATGTCAACAGGCAAAACTGCCGTTATAGGGCTACCGAGAATCACCGATGGATGATGGAGTATCGCACTCAACATCCTCAAAAAATAAATGTCTGGTGCGGCATAGTCGACCGAAGAATTCTAGCACCCCATTTTTTTTACGATAACCTAACTGGCGCAAGATATTTGGAATTTCTTCGAGGCGACCTTATTCTGGAATTATTACATTTTTATCCAAATGAGGAACGGGATCTTCCGAGAAATGACATTTACTTTCAACAAGATGGTGCACCTCTACATTATGCAGCACCTGTACGTGCTTATTTAGATGAGGTGTTCCCGAATCGTTGGATAGGAAGAAGAGGGCCGATTGAGTGGCCAGCCAGATCACCAGATTTGACACCCCTCGTTTACTTTTTGTTGGGATACTTAAAAAGTAAAGTGTACGTTACTAGACCGGCGAATTTGGAAGAATTGCAGGCAAGAATCCGACAGGAGATACACCGTACACCTCCTGAAGTTATTGAAAATGTTCAACAAGAGTTCATTAATCGTATTGGTTACTGTCAGGTAGTCAACGGTGCACAAGTTAAACATTTAATTTAACCATTACCATTAAATATGGTAAAACTTAAAATAATGTTTTTTTCATTTTTTTATCTAACCTACATGGGCTAATTTAAAAATATTTTGGCGATATGTACGTAGAATGACACGCTCTTTCAATTGTCATGGTCAAAATTGGGTATTGCCTTTTAAAAAAATTGTCGATGACGTCATATCTCGAATAACGATTACCTCACAAATATGGATCGTATATTAAAAAGTGCATTTGTTTAAAACAAAATCGACGTGTCCGAGGATTTTTTCGTAAAACTCTTAATTTCAAATGCACTGTATATCACCTAGCAAGAGTAGGTATATTTAATTGCGGAAGTTGAATATAAAAAACTTAATATATAAAAACACTTGAAAATTAATTACCTATGTACAAAATAAAAGATGTTGCAATCCCCATAGGTGTGCTATTACTAATAGAAACCAAATTTATGTACGTATCGCAGTTAAATTTGCTGATCAAAACATCAAAACCGCCCTTCAAATAGTTTAACACTTCTATAATCACGATATCAAGGCGCGATATAATTACGCTCGTTCCTCAGCGAAACTAAGAAAAAATAGAATAAAAACACACAAGTCAAAACTAGACAAACTACTCAGCCAGTCCTCAGAAGGGTCGGAGAGCAATCCTGCCATATTTGCCATTTCAATTATACTCTAATTCCAAAATAGTAGGCACTAAATTCTCAGAAATGATTGTCTTTCCCAGTGGCGTACGGAAAATATCGTAGGCTACAAGTTTGTTCGACGCGAAAATCAGCAGGAGACTAATAATTAGAAGAGCAAAGACAATATTTCCGAGAATTTAGTGCCTACTATATTGGAAATAGATTATAGGTACTATATTAGTCTCCAGTGGCGTACACTTCATACAAAAAACGTTAACACAAACATGACATCAGTATCTAAGGTACTACTCAAGATACTTTGCATCAAATTTTGCACTTAAATGGGGTGAAGTCGCTGCCACTGTTCTCTGCCTCTCGCCAATTATTATCATCTATCAATTAACAAATTGCAAAGAGAATTATAAGTTTTCGTATGTACGCAAACCCGCATGTGGCTCTTCAGACAGAGGCGAAATCGACTTATTGTCGGTAATTATAATAAACGAGAAATCCAGATACAGGGAGTTAGTGGAAAAATACCTTTTTGTGTTTAACATTTTGACTTCTAGGGTTTTAAGTGACTGGTTATAATTACTTAAAATTACCTAGATTATTCTTTCGAATAGCAGTTACAACTAAATGCTTTGGCTGTGTTTTCGTAATAATGTTCCTGAATGAGTGTTCCATATAACACATTGGCTGCCAGCATAAGAGTGTTAGGCAAATTCCCCAGGTGCCAAAGTGAAAAATGCTTACAAAACAATATTTATTCAAGGAGAAAGAACTCCTCAAGAAAAACTTGATAATGAATGCCACTAATCGTTTCTACAATGCCTTATTATCAACTATCGTTACAAGCTATTTACATTATCGCGCCTAACAAAAGAACATAAGCAAGCTATGGGTTCTTAGTTTGCCTCAGTAAAAATATTTGAGTTTCCTCACAGTGTCGACCGTTATAATAATTCCCAAAGTTAAATATGCACAAGTAACACCGGTGATTCTAATGGGACAATTGTAATCTGCTAGGATCGCCGATGATCCTTGTGGCAGCCAATGTGTTAAAATAACAAAGTTGATGCCTACTTCCGATAAGTAGTTTCCTAAATACAGATTATTTTAACTTGTCGTGGGACGTTCCAATTGGGGTATTCTATTAATAATGAATAAAAAAATGTGTATATTATTAGTAAAGTTTTAATAAAGTTTTATTTAGAAACCACGCACATACCATATTGCATTCCAATTTAGCACTTAACTGTATACCGGAATATTTAGCTACCGAATCCAGTACTCCTAGTCCATCAGTATATCTTCAGCGTCGACCAATCAGTCAGCCAGCGTTTAGTTCTAAAATTATTTGTTATCCTGATCACGATCCTCCGGAGTTAATGATCTAGGTAACAGGAATGGATAATTGCGATTATTACCAGAATAATCACGAAGTAAACTAGTAAACGTATTGGCTACTAGTCTAGACATGTCTGCGCGTAATGGTGAATTTTATCTATCAAAAATTATTATTATTATTATTGTATAAAAATAAATTTTCCTTGAAATAAACTAAACTAAAAATCTAAGTTCTAAATTATAATAAACATGCTATTATGCAATGTATGAGCGTTGTATGAGTACTCCTATTTTCCCAGCCTAATAATTAATTATTTTGTAATAAGTTTAGGGAAGTTTGTGTCTCTTTAGGAGAGACCTGTAACTTTCTGACAGTACCTTAGTAGAATTCGTTGGCTCTGTACAAACACTTAAGAATCCTATTAGCAAAAATCCTGCAATATCGTTCCGATTGCGAGGCTTTCGAATTCTCTTTTTTTTTTCCTTTGATTCTGCGGTAAATTTATAAAACGCTGGGATTCGAGAGTTTTGTAAAGTGCCGAGTGTTTACGAAAAATTTGCCAAACTTGTGTGCTGCTTGTCTCAAATATTACAAAACTGTAGTACTGCGAAGGCAAATCGAAATCGACCGTGAAAATGAATCAGGAAGATGAAGAAGAAAGGTGACATTTTGTCCACTCGTCGTTTCAAAACTTTTTTCCTAAACTTTTTCATTATTATTTACATTATTTATAAACGCATTATTTTTGTTTTGAATTTCCTGAAAATACGGGACGATTTCTCAACGCCGTTTTAGAAGTAATTTATAAAAAAAAATGTTATTGCCTTTAAACCCCTTATTTCAGACAAAACGAAACCCGGCAAGAGAAAAATACACTCGGGCGCATTCAGCGCCTCACTTTAACGTGACTCTAAACTCGCGTCTCTAGTCCCTAGTTACTCCATAACAACATTGTACAACTGTCAAGTTGGGGACGCGACTAAACCGGTCTGCTCCGGTAGAAAATATTTGGTTTTTCGTGAAAACTTTATTATGTACGAATATGCATATGAGAAAATCTTGCTTACCTATTACTTAAATGGATTTTCGCTATTTTACATTATGGATTTTCCATTCTAATGCATACGGTGCAGGAGACTCGTCTTGAAACACGAAAGACAAATTAAATTTTTTCTCCGATGAGGAAAAAAGCTTGAAAGTTTAAAGGATTTTTACTCTGAGTTTTTCTTATCAACGTTCGTCCTTTCCACGTAATACGATCTTTGTTTTTTATATAGGAGACAACCAAAAAAACTACTATCTCTGAAACCCTTGCTGTTTTAAAATACAGGGTGTTTCACGAAGAGCTTATGCCCGATTTCACCAACCAGTTCCTAAAGTTAGGTAATATCTAAACCGGATTTAGGAATTCCTTAGTACAATTTGCATTTCACCATGCACTAAGTAATACCTAAAGGTAATAGGAAATGCCTAAAGTTAGGACAGCTCACTGGGCTTGCCCAAAAAACATTTAGGAAATACTTAACCATACTTTTCATGTGATTTCATGTGACTTTACTGCCTTTAGATGAAAATCTAAAATGAGAGGAGAGTTTTGAGAAACTGGACGAAACTGATTTTTTCACCTTTTTTGATACTTAAAAATACGGCAATTACAAATATTAAAAAGAATTGAAGATGATTTTTAATTTGATACACAGGAAGTTTTTGGAACTATTGACCATACAAATGCATGTAAAGATCCATTGTCCTGGAGAAGAAGATGCAGAAATATTTTACAAATCGGAAAGGTTATTTTTCCAATAATGTACAGACTACATCTTCAGCAGATTTAAAAATAACAAACATAGTTTAAAGATGGCCCGGATCATCAACATCTTTTCTTCTCTCTCAACATATTCAATTTCAATCTCCGCTTATTCGGTTTACACGTCAAAATTAGCCAATGCTACCAATAAAATTCAAAAAACTGTCGAAATCAAATTTTTACCTAGGTATTTCTTAGTAAGGGATTTCTAATGTTGGTGAAATTCAAATTAGGTAAGTATTCGATTAGGGTAATTCCTACCTTAGGAATTACCTAGTTAGGAAATACCTAAGAACATGTTGGTGAAATCGGGCATTAAACTATCTGTATATTGGAAATTACCTATCAGATTTCAGTAAAATTTGGTATACATATATTATGCATTAATACGAACCTTTGAGATATTTTGAAAGTCGGGTTGTACCCTGTGTGTTGATATTTTCCGAGAGTTTTCCTAAAAATTCTATTTTCTTTTATCTTAGTCAAATGAATTGAATAATATACCTAACATTTGATAGAGAGAAGTATTCTTGAAGTCATATTCTCCGCTCTACTTTTTTCGCTTTGGGAATGAAGGAATAAATGAGGAGATGAAGGTTTTCTCTCCCGTTTCTACTGACTTAATTAATAAACGAATCAACCGGAATTTCTGTTTAACGCGTTTTGTTTGCTCGTCTAATATTGGCTACTATAATTACCTGCTAATTTGTTACACTCAAATTTCCAGACGTTTGCACGATGAATTAGATTAAACACGATTCGGCAATCCGCAGGTGGTTGACAAGCAAAAATAGTGAGTAGGAAAAGCAATGATTGTACAAAATTAAGCAAAATATTTTATGTACCACAATTTATAGGAGAAATAGAATGATTAAAATAAATATGGATTTTTTCGGAAGGTAAATAAGGTAAGATAAAAGGTCAGCGAAATTGTAAAAAAATATTTGTTTAAAATCTCCAAGATTAAGCCAATTTTGAATCCTTATGAGTGGTAGAAAAATGCTTTTTTTCTTCTATAAATTTAACAAACAGCGTGTTTTTATGTACATTAATTAGATTTCGTGTTAATTACCATTTTTCATACATGAAATACATACAGTAATCGAAATAATGAATTTATTCCATTTGGCGTTTCCAGCCTATATGTAGGTATATATTTATACTTGTTTTAAATAGCGACTTGAGTGGGGTCCTTAATCCAATTCGACCTGTCATCTAATCACCAGCGAGTTCGGATTCAATTTTGTTCACCAAATAATTTTCTTTCTAGACTACAGAAGAAAACAAAAAAATCGAGAAAATTTCGTTGTTGCGGAAATTTTACTGGAAGTTTTGTAATAACTTCATAGAGTGGAGTTTTATTTGGTTTTCAGTATTTCCTATCGATGAATTTATGTTTTCGTTGCGCAGTGTAGCGATTTCATTACGCCTAATAAAAATTCGGAATGTACTTAATAATACATAATGGGTTTAAATTAGTTTAATCGATTTTACTCAACATAATTAGCTTCTATTCGAACAATAATTTAATTTTATCAGCAATTTTCGTTAACAAACACATTATTATTTCACGATTTAATGACATGAACAATAAAGCGTATCTCTAGCTAACTTATACCTATTTACTGTAATACTTCCGACGAAATACCTAATAAAACGTGCATAAAATTGGTTAGACAATGAACACAAACATTTTTCATGCAGCTATTATAAAACTTTGCACACATCTTTTAAACTTTTGCTCTATTTACATCCTTTGTTGTTGGCAAACTTATCGAAAACTGACTCCGTAAGAAAACGGGAAAATCGTCACAAATAGAAATAAGAGTTTTCCCCAAATTGTTCCAGTTGTCGCTTCTGCGTTGGAATATTCCATTGCCAGAAAATTTATTAATAAAGTAAACTGAAACAAAGATTTTAAAATTTTGAATACACTATCTTATACAAAAACCCCGTTTTTTATTTTATAGAATATAACAATTTAAAACTCCTATAGTTCAGTTTCAAATCGATATAAAGTGGAGGATTAAATATACTCATAAATAGCATTAAATTTAAATAAAATGAGTTTATTTTATTTTTTCAAATAATATTGAATTGCCCTCTAAAAAGAGCTTATTTTGTTGTTCAAATAGCAATTTCAGTGTTTCTATTCTATGAGCAAATCGGTGGCCCTGTAAACATTGACGGATGAGTCAATAATTAGAATAGCAAGGATTTTGTCATAAATATTAAGTAAAGCGACAATTTTTCCGAGAATTTAGTGCTTTCTATTTTGGAAATAGAGTATAAACAAAAAATGAAATAAAAAAATGCATAAAACCGTTTCTAGCATATTAAGGGGAAACTGAAGTAACATAAGAAAATTTACCCTCATCTACACTGTGTTATTTATAAGATGCGACATAGGGATTCCTGTACAAATGTGTCAAAAGCAAGCTAACTTTTTTACCAAATAACGTTCATAAAAAATAATAACAGATTTGAAAAGATCGTAAAAAAATAAGTCGAAATGGACATAAAATTTTCTTAAATTCATTCTGGTTTATTAAAAAAATGTATAATTAAGTTGAAAAAGTCATCCGTCATAAATAATTCCTTTTTATAACACTTTTTATTTATATGAGATGTTGTGGATTTTTTGAATTTTTTTTAATTTTTATTTTCAGTTTTACTACTTTCTGATTCCATCTAATATTCAACCCAATGTTCTAATTAAACCGAATACAAGGAATTCAAAATTCAATTACTTCCAATTAATTTTTGATTTACTGAATGTTTGTCAATATTTTATAGCGGGTAAAATCGTTAAATTAAAATCGTTAAAATTCGTTATTACAAAAATATAATAAATTTTATTTCCTAGAATTATTTCCACCTCTAGAATGATCAATTATTAAATATCAAACATCTTGTACGTGTAATTAAGAAATTATATTCCTTACCTTCCTTACCTTCGATTTCATAGATATTCTCATAAACGGCTTCAACTTCCCGAACTTCGAAAATTCTAACTTTTTGATAAGCGCTTTTAAATAGGATGTTATCATTAGTAATTTTCGACTTTTCCGCGGTCACGTCTGCTTTACACGGCACTTTCTATAATTTTCATCAGATAAATCTTAAATTTTTCTTTTAAATTGAAACAAGAGAATCGAGCGATTGTTAATCGTCCGCAATTCGATCATTCGATAATTCTTTTATATCCATCGGGTCAAATTCTTATCACAAAATCAATTCATTGTTAAATTATCCCTTCCAAGGGCAAAATGCTGCGACTTTATTAACTATAGCCCAAGAAAATTTCGATGAACAAAAACTAATTATTTAAAACGCTTTACATTAAATCACTAGGTAAATTAATACGCTTTGAACACAGCAGAAACTAAAGTATTTTGTGTTTAGTGAACTTTTTTTTAAATATTACGATTAGTTCCTACGAGCTTCTGTATAAAAAAGCGTTTTATTTAGCTTCAAAATTAACTCGTTCCTTCACTCCTTTATTACAGAAATTAGGCAAAGGAAGAGAATGTTGTGCGAAAGAATAAAGCTTTGTTGGGTTTTGATGGAATTCCTTCTTATGAAAAAGCTTCGATAGTCACGTTCGAATTTCTGAATGGATTTAGTGGAAAAAGCCAGAAAATATTCCAATATCTATTAAATAAATGGCAATTTTACTTTAAACTCCTGTATCTAACTATTGTATCTAATATATTATTGTCACGAAAATTCACTTAGGAGATAAATCCTCTGTACACGAAAATACGAAAATATTAACTTACGGCCGATTGCACCGACTTATTTTTAAGGGGCCATTAATTAAGTATACCCTAAATTTTAATATTCCTTTAACTCTAACGGATTTGCACCGTAACATTTTTGGAAAATTTTAACTATGTGTCCTTTAAGATCAGTGACAATATGACAACGTTGCAATTTGTGTATGAATTTCTTCTCTTTTAGTCGTTTCGTTCAAGATTAACATTTCTTTTCTAACCAAAAATATTATGGCTGAACCAAAAAAAACGTATGGGATCCATTAATTTCGCGCCTAGAGAACAGAATTTGTTGTTCTCAATAATATTAAATTAAAATACAGTGTCCGGAAATTCAGGTTACAAACTCCGGGGGGCTGTAGGGGGTGGTTAGTCAAGCATTTTGAACATAGGAACTTGGATTTGACGACGTGTCCAAGCGGCGCTAGGCGTCGTCAAAGATACTTCCATTCAAACTCAATAACATTTTAATTTTACATCATGTTTTCAAAATGACCTCCACTTCTTGTAACACATGCGTGCCAGCGCCGCAGGTGAGATGCTCTCACTGATTGAAAAATTCCAGGAGTGTCTTTGATCTCGCCAGCAGCAACAATTCTGGTCACAAGCTCTGCGTGGCCAAACCGAACAAAAAAAGAAAAATAAAGGCTGTTGCAGCCAGGAAGCGACTTCCGGTCCACTCAGGCAGTTTGTCGGTGCGTGGTGCTTGTTGGCTGCCAAGCTGCCAAGCTGCCGGGGCAAATGGAAGCATCTTTGATGACGCCCAGCGCCGCTAGGAGACGCCGGCGATGTTCCCTTCAAGAATGAAGCGTGGAAAAAAATTAAGGATGAATTTAATGCAACAAGTCAAGATTTTTATAATAGAACAACTGAACAACTAAAAAGATGTTTTGAAAATTAAAGACGTTCAGTTGAGGTAGAAAAAAAGGCTAAAATTCGGCAAGAATGTTTAAAAACGGGAGGTGGCCAATCTACATCGCAACTAAATGATCTTGATGATCTAATTTTATCTAGGTACATTGGATCCTTTAACTGTAGAAGGGCATTTAAATATGTTAGGTTCAGACGTTATCCCAGCACGTTATCCTGGACGTTAATACTTCCACTGAAAACGCTTCAATACAAATAATTTGCCTTTGACTTATGAGATATTTGATAATAAAGCATTAACTGGAGAAAATTGATTACTTATGTAACGTCGCTTTAAAGATCGCTTAAAGGTATATTAAAATGTGGTGCAACGAGTCAAGAACGTTAATGTACTATTAAAGCTCTATTAGCTTAATGGTCCCTTAAAAATAAGTCGGTGCAATCGGCCGTTACACAGATAATAAATAAAAAAATTAACCATTATTTGATTTTTATACTGGCATTGTCGTTTAATAGAAAAATCTATATCAAGTGTTTTTATAAGAAACAGACATTCTCTCTATTCAGGAAAACTACGTCCTTTTTCTTCCATTTTTGATGCCAATTTATAAGGCGTCCCGACGATATGGCCGAGGGCCAACCTGTACATGTATCTTCCCAATTATTAATAATGACGACTAAGTCCCCTTTCCAGTGATATGCAGCTACAATAACAGCATAAATTACAAAGCAAAGCGAAATATTTTCTCTCGAAAAGAAACCATTTTACAAAAAAAAATGTGCAAGCGAAAAATAAGTTAGAAATTCCTCTATACCATTTTTGCTAGAAATTGACGACAATAAGGAATCCATCCTGTTATCTCCCTATCTAGAAATATTTGATATCTTCGCAGCTGTAAGTCGGTATACTCTGGAAAAGAACGAACGTCTCGATTTCCTGGTTGCGTTTCAATATATCCACACACACGTTCTCATCGCCTGAAAGGAAACCTCGCTTATAGAATATGCATACATTTTATTAAGAGTACGAATATTCCGCCACGTTTATCTTCCGGCTTTCCATCTGTGAGTTGATTTCCCTTCTACCTATACGAATATGTTCATCATAGTTTAACTAGGCACATACTACTCTTATTGCGAACTTACTGAAAAGCCCCCCAAATGAAAGAAGCTATTTTCCGGATTGTGGAGATTTGAAAGCTCTCTTCTTTGTTGACGATAAGGCTAATTAATCGCAAACCTTAATTTTTTTTCTTCAATTTTCCGTTCTAGTTTTTTTTTAATTGGAATATCTCAAAAAGTGTTAACTTTAAGTATAGGGAATGGTTAATAAGAATGAAAGTGCTTCAAAAATACTTCCTGTTAACGATATAAAATATAGGGTGATCCATTTAAATTAACAGAGACAATATTACTTTTGCGTTTGTATGCACCCTGTAAGCAGTATGATTAAAATTAACAAAAAATATTCATTTTGTACATTTTCAGGATATTTGCAATATTGTGAAACCTGAAATTAATTTTTAATTCAATCCATTTAGTTTCTACAGAGTGGTAAACTTAGTACGATTTTCGTGGAAAAGTGGTCATAACTTTTACCACTCAGTATAACGTTATACAAAATTATATTTTTGGAAATCTGAAAACGAGCTTAATTCAATTTTTAAATAAAAAACAGGGTGTTCCATTTAAAAAAGTATAAGTTTGATCTATTACGGAAAAACGGGACATTCTGTATAAATGTAACTAATTTTAAAATACATATGCAGCTTAAAAAGATCTACAACTTTTGTAATGAAGTTTTTTTGATATCTTCTATAATAACAGATATATTGAGCTTTTCCATACTAATGTGCCACCCTGTATCTAATTAATAAACCTTTTAATAATATAGAAGTTTTTTATAAAAAAGGCAAAAGCTTAAGTTCATATTTATTGTAACTAAAAGGAATTAACATTTTTTAGTTCCATAATTTTTAAAGTTATCAATTTTTCCCATTTTGTCAAGTTAAGTTTTTATTTTTATAATTTTTAGTGAATGTTTTGCAATTACCCGTTTAAGAAAGAAATCTCTGCTTGCCACGTTCCCAAGCTAAATTTCCATTTATTTCGAAACTCGCCAACAAAAATTCGAATATCCTCATTTTCACGCCTCAACTCCTTTGAAATGTTTTTAGAAAGGATCGCAAACATACAAAAGGTCAGGTTATGTAATCATCTCACCAACGGCGTGCGAAATATTTTCGGGTAGGTTTGAAATTCCATTAAATTACAATTAAATTCCGCTGAATATGTGATGAAATTTTCGTGAAAATTTATCCTGTAAAATTCCTTTTAATTTAATATTCAGGTAACAAGAAGTACATATTTATGAAAGCTAGGTTGACTTCCTTGTCGAGAGATAACACAAATTTAGATGTGTTAATGAAACAATTCCCCCAAAATACGTAAAATACTTTTTGTAAAATAAATAACAAACAAACGCTACTAGAAGACGCCACTGACAAATGATTGCCGATATTCCAAGGCAGGACCCGTTATTTTCTCGGCATGAATTTAATTATTAAATGTTTTGAATTTATTTGCGACAAGTCTTATGTACACCGTTTTTGAGGATTTATGTTTTGATAAGGGTTTTCTGTAGTTAAGACGTTTAATTTAAGACTTAATAAGTGTGATTCAATGATTTACGGCAGTAAATTTTGTGTTGAAATTATCTATAATTTACGAGGAATAAATGAAACAACTTTATAAACACCTCGTTCTCTAAACTTTCGCTTCGTGACCTGCAATTTGCCGAAAACAAACTTTAATCGACAATTCAATATCTTATAAAAATATCCCTTACCATGCAAGTAATAGTAAAAAGTGTTTGTACTAGTATTATAAATCAACTAAAATTAAGTAGGTACAGTTGTATTAAAAAAAAAAGCGTACAAGTAATAGAAAGAGACATTAACGTCATCCTATTTGCGTAAAACCGGCTGGAATTATTTTAGCTTATCAAATGTCATATGTTGAAAAAAATGGAAATTATTGGCGCTGGGGGTCAATTAAATAAAATAATGACCAATGATACTTAAATTATTTACATTTTTGACAACTTTTGACATTTGATAAGTTTTACGCACCGGTTTTACACAAATAAGATGACGTTAATGTCTTTTTCTATTACTTGCACCCTTTTTTTTAATACAACTGTACATATCTTATGATTCTCCTGAAAGAAATTTCTTTATAGTGCTATATTTTTCTCATTTAAATTCATAACGAAAGATAGGGCAGAATTGCTCCTGCGACATTTTTCCCAAAGCAACAAGGGAAAAGAGATTATAATTCTGCTTGTTGCCTAACATATTAACGCTTCACTCAGGAGAACTGTTTCCCTCTGGATCGTGCATGAATCAACTTTAGCCGAAATTGGTCTAGTCGTTAGGGTATTGAGAAAGGTTCTGTTAAGATTAATAAAATTTTACAATAAAGTGCTTTCAAAAATATCAAAATAAATTTTAAGTTTTCCTGTCTACTCTGACTTAAGTCTATACGTATTTTCAAATATGCACTATCACTACTTGACAATGTGCTTTAGGTAAATACCACATTCCACTAACTTCCTTAACTTCACAGTAAATAAGGTCCAATGGACTTGATTTTACCACATAATATGCGGTATAATTTATGATCCAACTTTTTGATACACCCTGTATGTTGTTGATCAAAATTTTTTAGAAACATTATTAAGAAAATAATGCATTTTTTTGCAGAGAGAAAATTTAAATTTTTCCTGGATCCTCATTTTAATAAGGATATACAAAAATGTAACCCGCACTGTTTAAGAGTAATTACATAAAATATTAGTATACTTTTCCCGAGTCCAGCTGGTTGAAATTATTCAAATTCCAGATGACGTCGCGCGCCATTAGTCCTGGTCATTATTAAAGGATTTATCCAGCTCGGTGGTGAAAAGAAAACAAAAAGCATGCCTGGAAGACTAATGACTATATCGGTCACAAGAAGAGAAAAAGTGGATAGTAAAGAAAAAAGGTTAGGACATTTTTTGAAAGGTTAAAAATACGAATGTTTTAAGGGAAATTACTTTTTCTCGTTGTTGGATATCATACCACCTTTAAGGTAAATTTGTTATTTCAATGTCTATTATTTCAGAAAAGTATGTATGAAAAGTATTAAAAGTAGTCTCTTTCTTAGTAAACAATATACCTATTTTACAGGCTTGTTGATTTAAGAAACGCATCATAATGTACAGAAAATATATTAAAAAAAATACAAAACTAGCCAAAGATAAAATTTAAAGCTAATTCGTTTTAATTTTGCATTCTTTCTTTACAAACGATAGGTAGGTACTCTTAATCCCAAAAACATCAAGAATAGAATAATAGCATTTTTATCCAGCTTTCTTCATTTCCTGTTTCATTGATTCTCTTAGTCCAGTTTTTCACTTAAGACTCGGACAGAAAGTGTCATGCAAACTAAAAGAACTAAGGAAATATCCAGTGGTTTGTTCTGTAATAAAAGCAAATTTTAATCGCTAAATTTTAGAAATTTATATCAAAGTACCATTAAAGTTCCTTTGAAAAAAAAAAACATGAAATTTGAAATTAGTTTGAAATTCTACTCGCTTACGCACGAAAAAAATCCTATTAATACAGCAGGCATGGAAGATTTTAATATACTTGGTGACACAATTTTTATAATATAAATAATATTACGTATATTGAATTACTTATTCAATTATAAATAAAACGGCGTAATGATATGGGTAAAACCTTAACATTTTTTAGTTATGGTCTTTTTATTTATCTTTATTTATGTTATGTTATTATCTTCATGTATTCTATTTTAATACTATACTATACAATCTTGTAACTCTTATGAGTGTTGAACAAATATAATTAATAAAATCAGTTATTAGTGGGGAAAAAGAAAAAATTCCACAATATAACTCAATATAACTCTCCGAAATCGATTAGATTGCTTTATGACGAATCAAATTGTAGAGTCATTTAGAACTGTCTAGAATGATTTAGCACGCTTCTGAAATTAGAACTGTTCAGAATCATTTAGAACACTCCAGGTTCGAATTTTGGAATTGTCTATTAGAAACCCCGAATTAAATCAAATCACGCTCGCCTGCAATTAATTGAAGGAAGCATTTACAATTAGTAGAAATCAGCGGTTAAAGTGAAAATTTTACATTCCGACAATAACACCCTTTCTTTTTCCTTTATGCGAATGAGTCTACTGGAAGTCATTATCATTGTTGTACCCATAGCCTAAATTGCAAACTAAATATTTTGCATATATCCGTATATTTTTTCACTATTTTATTCAAATATTTGCTCAATCAAAATGTTAACTGTGGGCCGGGCTATTGGTAGGCTACGCATGGACTATGCAAACGCGAACATGTAAATGGCTCTTTAAGGAGAACGCAAGAAAATTTAAATTTTTTTGAATTAGCTTGTTGGATTTGGATCTTGTTCTGTTGGATTTAAAGCGCTCATTTTTCGTAATTCGACAGAAGAGTAATGTTACGTTTTCTTAAGTGTATATCTTTTTGATTTACGACTTTCTGTATCCTTGTCATTCCTTTCTAAAGGATCCGCCAGTGAATTTTCCATTGGATAACTTATATTCTCGTATCGTCGCTGACTCTCGTCGATACAGCTTTATTACGTGAGTAGATGTGATTTATTGAGAAATCGAACGCAAAAATTACTCCTTTCGGCTTCGGATATTCGTATTACAATGTCAAATATTTCTAATAAGGCTACAACAAAATGAAAGGAGAAGCTAAATGAACATTTAATTAACTAATTGATTGACGTAAAACAAAAATCAAGAAACCACAAGTAGAGAAATTCTAAATACCTTTTATTTAATTATACAGGGTGTCCGGTTAAGGGTATTGAGCGGCTGTATCTCGACAATGGTAAGGCCTAGATGTTTGAGAAAAAAATCTTGATAACTAAAATGGACAAAAGAAATGGCTGGAAATTATTTTAAAGTTCAAGAATGTATTGTTTATGACAACGCACCTGCATCTTATAGTGATATTTGGACAATCTTTCACAAATAATATTTGTTATTCCCCTTGATAAGATTGTACAATTTCTAATTATTCTTGATAATAATCAGACACTCGTTTGATTGTAGATGACAGGAAATCTAAACAACAGGAGATTGCAGGAGATTGTACAAAATTCATTGCAGCCAGAACTGCTACAGATTTTGGGAGCTGAACCAATATCCGGCCGGGAACCGGCTATCTCTTGTAGATAGGGCAATATTTTAAAAATCGGGTTGGACGAAGGTTCCTTGCAGGAGGTTTCGAAGAAATATTTAAAACCAGACAATATGTCTAATTTAAGTGCTCCAGATCTCAATCCGGAGATTAAGGCGGCTGTAATAGTCTAGATTTTGCGTAGAGATGAACGATTGGCAGCAAAACAGCAAGCTCTATCAACCGGCATGACGGCTATTGCCCAGACGTTATCATCGATGTTGGGAGAAAAGGAGGGGGACAATCGGGAATATATACAGGCCCTCAGCGATGCTGGTCGGTTGCTGTGTCATTTGCACCATGCTGAAACAACGACCCGTAGGGAGCTTATAGCGATGAATCTTAACAAAGATTTAAAGATCTTCTTTTTGGAGAAGCCCTGGTTAAGGCAGCTAAGGGGTTGGAGAAATCTGGCGAAGAGCTGAAGCAGGTCAGGCCAAAGCTAATTAGGAAACCACTGCTTCCTTTAAACTCGAATGGTCCAACTCGGTTTTCGAAAGGGGCTCTAGTTGGACAGCAATTCGAAAGGACTCTGTACGTCGTTAGACGTAGAGACGTAGAGGTTAGTACCTTTGCCGGCAGACCACAACATTTTGTGGTTGAATGGGAAAAATTTACTACAGACAAAATTATTTTGTCTTACGTAGTAGGCTATAAGTTGCCTATTATAAAGAAACCTTTGCAAAGGTTTCCTCCGAAGAAATCTAACTGGTCTCCAAACGAAATAATTTCTATTGACGCCGCCATTAAGGATTTGTTACAAAAAGGTGCTGTTTCTATTGTAGAACCCTGCAACAATCAATATGTGTCAAAAATATTTTTAATTTCTGTCCGACGGTGGTAAGAGGTTAATCTTAAATCTCAAATCACTAAATATGTTTTTGCGGACGGAAAACTTCAAGCTTGAAGATCACAAGACCGTACTTAGACTTATTGAGAGACATTCTTTTATGGCGACATTGGACTTAAAGGATGCTTACCATTTAGTACCGATTTTTAAACTTGATGAGAAATTACTTTCTTTCGGACAATCGGCTCATCCATTTTGGCGCAGGATTTCCCTGGTGGCAGGAATCTTATCAGGGAAGCCTTAAGAGAAAGATCCATTCCAGAGGACTCTCTCGATATTTGCTTAGCCTCAATCTGCAAGTTTACCATACAGCAGTATAACTCAGGCCTTAGGCTATGGTGGCAGTTTCGGAAATCCAGAAATTTAAAGATCTTCTCAGCTTCTGTTTCCGAAATTTTGGAATTCTTTACGATACAATTTAAGAAAGGAGCGACGTTTGCTTCCTTAAATTGTTATAGGGCTGCTCTTTCTCAAATATTAGGTTCAGAACTGACCCTGGACTTGCGAATTAAAAGGTTTTTTAAGGGCGTCCATAGCATAAGGCCCTCGCGACCTAAATACGCCCATACATGGGACGCATCTATTGTTCTGGCCCATGTAAAAATGATGGAAAATAAAAGATTGTCAGAGGACCTTACGCATAAACTAGCAATTTTAATCGCTTTGGCAACGGGTCAGAGAGTCCAGACGTTGGCTAACATAGAATTGCAAAACATTATTAAAAATGATCAAAGTATTGTAATAAAGATTCCGGCTAGACTTCAGGTAGAGGTTCCATTCAACCAACTCTTTCTTTACCATTTTATGATTTTGACCCAGATATTTGCCCTGCTAGAACTTTATTAGATTATTGAGAGAAAACTAAAATGATGAGACAATCATCTAATAATCTGTGTCTCACACTTAAGAAGCCTTTCCATGACGCTACTGCCCAAACCATATCTAGATGGTTGAAGGCTATGTTAAAAAAGAGCAGACTGAACTCAAATTTCCTTACTGTCCATAGCACTAGGCATGCTGCTACTTCCGCAGCTGCCAGAAAGGACGTGTCCTAGTTACAACTAGATTTTTTCTTGTTTTTTGTTCAGATGTTTTTGAAAAATATATTTTGTTTGAAAGATGAATGTAGATATTGTCGCAATTCGCTTTAAATACCTACCTATTCTACTTATTTACGAAACAAGGACGAAATATAATTAATAGATCAAACGAACTTACCGAACATAAAATTGCAACAATTAGGCTTTGAATATGACTGAATTCCCTAACGCTAGAGGGGAGCGGGAGGGGGTTACGGGGCGCTGAATTCTTTAAAATTGTGTGGACTCGACCGCTAGCGGAGATACTACCTATTCTACTTATTTACTTCAACAAGGCCTAATATAATTAGATCGAACTTCACTTCAGGTAAGTTCGTTTATTCTATTAATTAAATGGGATAATGCTACTTTTTTGCAGGCTTTAAACCGTCATAACATTTATTAAATTTTAGCGAAAACCGCATCGCAATATCCCGATCAATTCTCAAGATATACGAAAAAATCTTAAAAATTCGATTACTTGAATCAAGTTAAATCAAGTTACCTTAGCTATCAAAACAACGTAACCATGGTAAACGATGTATTTTAAATTAAACTTTAAAATTCATCCCATAGGGCCCAAAAAAAATAGTAAAACAAATTGCAATAACAATTGTGCACAAAATTCTTCCTAAGATTAATATGCATTTCTGTCACATCAGTCATTAAAAGATTCTGATTCTCAAGGCTAAACCATTTTTACATGGCCGTTAAATTTTATTCGGGATATTCCAAATTTTCTCTTATGGTTTATTGTTATTATTTATTTATTTATTTATTTATATATTGCGGTTTTCAGTAAAATTGAACAATTTTTATGATGGTTTAAAGCCTGTCATGAAAGTAGTATCGTTCCATTTAACTGTGTTCCAAAAAGTCCGAAAAAGTGTAAACCTTTCAGATAACGCCCTCTAATTTAATTGTTTTAAACTAAATCGTATAAAAAAATTCTAAAAAATCAATTTATCATGGTGAATCTATAACAATTACCCCGTCATTAGGACTTGGTTAGGAACGAGTATCGAGAACAGGAGAAAAAACCCAGTAGTAGTAAGTGGGAGTAAAAACCAAGTAAGTAAGTAACATACTAAGAGTGTTTCAGTTAAGGATGAAAATTTGAAGTTACTAATTCGATAAGACAAAAATTGACCTATCTCAGCATTTTTTAATTCTACAAATATTAACTGAGAAAATGAATTTATTCATTATTACATTTATGGTTTATACTTTATTTTCGTGTCAAAAAGATGCTTTGCATGTTAACGAAAATTCGAACAATTTGAAAGGTTATTCCAGTGCTTGTTCTAGTAATTACAAGTAGGTAATCAATAAAACATCACCTCTTTATTGTTCGTAAAATTTTCTGGAAAATTAAAAAAATTTGAATTTCCTTGAGGAAAATTCCTCTATTTTCTATTAAGTTTCCTGTCACGTTCCTAATGTATACTTATTTTTGAAAGTAATTTCGATAAATCACGAAGAATCATAAACAAAAAACTAATTCAAAGAAACTATTAGAGTAACAACTACTTTGCGCATATACATTAATTTCCAGTTCATTGATTCCTAAACAACTGAAAATATGAGTGTAATAAATTTATCAAACAATTATTATTAATTAATTAATGGTTAATTAATCAGTAAAATCGTACACAAGCAACCTTTCCCGGAAAAGTATCGTATAATAATGTGCGAGCAAACGAAATGCGTTAAAACGGAATTTCGGTCGATTAATTTGGAAATTAGAAACCGCGGAAGGGAAGAAAAAAAGGTAGGCATATCTTTTTCGAAATCGAGGAAAATCGAGTGAAAATAGGGCTTTCTTCACGATGTGCAGTCATGCAAAATGCGGAAATCGGAATTTTCCAATCAATATTCGAGTGTCAGAGAGTAATCGAATCGACGATTTTACTTAATTAGCACAAAATGTTTGTTAACGTTTTTTAACGATTTGTGTTCATAAAAATCCGGGAATAAAAGGGTAAATTAACACTTTAAAAACCCTTCGTTTAATTTCTTTTGTGGTAAAATTCCCCGTTCTAAATATATGTATGTAGGTACATTAATTAATCTGTGAAAACGTCCATTAAAATCCAAATTAACAATTTTTTATCTTCCTTCAAAATATACACAAACATTCGTATCTTACGCCAAATTTCAACACATGGTTAGTATCTTTTGTAAATCTTGCATCAATAAAAGTTTTGAGTAATAGGGCCTACATGGAAATCTCGGCTCATAGTGGAAAAAAACCTTTTCCCTTATGGTGCGGTAAGAAGGAAACCGAGCATAGAAAAACGGAAAAATCAAGCCACTGATTTTCCGTATTACCATTTAACAGAAGCGGGATAAGTTTACTCTTTAGCTCTCTTCCTGAACTTTAAAGTGGGGGTCTCACAGAGATGTTCATTGTGCTATTCAATAATTTATCAAGCGTTTTAATCGAATTTAGGTATCTTAATAATAATTTCAAATGTCCTTACGATCATCTAGGTACCTACGTCTAAATTTAAGCCGAGTAAAAACCGAATCCCAATTATAAATTATTTCTTTTCTAAAATTATCTCTTGGCAAAGCCCTTGTTGTCGGTGAGTAATTCAAGACGACTTCCTTTCGCAGGAATAGTTAATCTTTCCAAACAGGAAGAGCGTTATTTGTTTAAGCAACTCTCGACGAATTAACCTTTAGAACATTTATTTAATCGGTTTTCCTGATTCCCCAAAATTTATCGTCACAACTTTCCTTTTTACAACAGCTTTTATTTTTTTAAGTCAATTTCGTTGTTTTATATCGGTCTCTGTAGTTTCCGAGTGGAATTTATAGTAAATAAACTAGGGTACGATATTGTTCGATTTTCAATGTTACTTAGTCTTACTCAATGTTACTTCGAGTTGTAATGATAATTTACAAATTATTTGTAGATCACTATTTGAGTATGGAGTAATTGTAGAAATTGAAAAAATGTCTTCCCAATCAATGTAATAACAATTAATATACTGAATAGCATTAAAAAATGTAATTTGAATGGAGCTTTTAGCTAATTGCACAAGAGCTAGAATAGAATAAAACTATGAGAGAGTTTTGGGCCTGGGCACGTATCACAGAATCAGAACAAAATCATTCATTCGGCATTTTGGAAAAATCATATTCATTATATTCATGAATTCAGGACAGTATGTTTGAAAAACGCTTTGTAAAAATTTACGCTAAAAAAGTCAGTAAAAATTTGTACTACCAGGAATATCCGGCATATCAACCTTATTGAGAGCGCATCAAAAAGTTAAACTAATTTAATTCCTTCGTTTATGGAAATTTTATATGAATTTTTATAAATATTTTAAAAATATTTGGGATCTAAATAGCAAAGTGATTACGAACTTCTTAACCAAAATACGTACAGTGTGTATTTTAGATTATAAACAACTTTCTTTTATAAAAATTTTATGTAAACCAAAAAATAATACTTTGGGCTACTTCTCTCTCGAGGTATTTTTATGTTTTCTTAATTTGGCAACACCCTGTAGATCCAATCTAAGATTTGTCAGTGTTATTCTCATTTTTAAAAGAATCAAAAATTTTTATAAACAATGACTTTTTGTCGTAAAATGAATAATAAAAAATTTTCTCCTATAGGCAACCCCATCCGTGGATACATGTAGGCACCTACATAAAAATAAAAAAAAAATATTAGTACCAATAATTACATTTATACCGTTGATTTTCCAGGTCAATGTGGGTTCAGGATTAGCGTAATAGAAAGTATCGTGTTCCGTCACATTATTCCAGGATGTTATAAAGTCTAATAGGTTAGTTACTAGCCAGTTAATCAATCCCAAGGTGTATAACACGGTGTTGTTTCGGAATTTGCGCCATATAAATGTGTGAGTGTGAGTCAGTTGACTGGAATAAAAATAAATCCCGAATCGAAATAAAATATAAAAATTCCGGGAAGAGGCTATTCGCCGTGATAAGGATAAGAAACCGCCAGGGTCTCTAAGTATCATTTCTCAAAAAAGGCTCTAACACATTCAAAGGGCCATTGCAGAAGATGCGGATTTTCGCAATAACGTCCCAAATCCAAACTGTTCTTTTCAGATAACAACAGATTTCTAATCTCGGTGTCGATTTTATGGCTTCCGTAAAAGGGATTTGCTTTTCCTTCTGCGGTCCGGAGCCGTTTAGTATATTACAATAATAAAAAATGATGGAACCAAGATTAATTTAAGGTCTATAATAGGACTATACCGCAGCGATCTACAGAGATAGAAAAGATATAGGGAAACCATAAGTGCGAGAGAGTGCGTCTGACTACTGTTAGTTGAAGAGTTCTACAAGCTCGAGAGATAGAGTGTTCCCAGTACATTAAACTTGAACTGCAAAAACCGCGCTTGCTAAGAACTTTCCAGAAACACATTGTAAACCGCGAAAATGTATTTTTCTGGTGTAAAATAACTAAGGATGAAAAATTGCCGAAACGCCCTCGTATGTTGCTGCCACGCCAACTTTGTTTATACGCACCTTATGTATTAAAGGGGTGGTTCAAAAATTAGTACGAATTTACAATACCAAAAATTTTTATAAATTTACTTTAGAAAAACGAAAATTTAATTTTTATCTCCGTTGATTGGGAGTAAATAAAGTAAATAATATTTAAAAAAAATTGAAAAAACTAGGAACATTTTTATTGAAGTAGGTATACTCTCCTTGGAAAAGTCCAGGAGTTTTTTACTTTCCTTTAAATTTCAGTGTATCTCTTCAGAGTCTCACTTGATAGATTGCCAAAAATGGGGCAGTGAAAAAGTCCAATTACATCGAATAGAGTGGAAAGAGCCATTACTTTATCTTCCAGGAAAACTCCAGGTATTCGTTTTATTATACGTTCTTGAGCCAACTATAAATTGAATTAGCAAATTTTTGCGAAATAATTACGAATCAAAAATGTGTCTTGTAGTTTTCAGTAAAATGAAAAATCATTCAAAAAATACAAGGATAGCTATTGAAAGCTCTTTAGTCAATCCTCTTTTTAAGAAAATTTTCGCTCCTAACAGTTAAAGCTTTTGGATACTTTCGCTTCAAGCAAAGATAATTAAAAGAAAATTAAATTGGATAGGTACTTTTAGCTTCTGTTAATAATTTAGGAAATAACACAAATACCTAACGGAAATTGTAAACACAGGCGTGCATCATAATTCTAAAAAGGAATAAATATTTAATTTTGGTGATTGCATTCTATTCCTTCACCATTTTTTTTCTTCTTTCAATATCTGTAATTTTTTATTAACCATCGAAAATATCCAGTTGTTTTTTTTTTCGTGTACTACTCACAATTACAATATTTACTTCGAATAAGTAATTTTATTATTCGAATTAAACACCTTTTTACCTTTTTTGAAAATATTGAAATATATTGAAGAAGACAAATAATAGAAGCATTGTTCTAATTTTTGATTAAAAAAAAAGAAATCTAGAAAAATTAGTTTAAAAAAATTAAATTTTAAGGAATTTCCGTATAAAATTTTCTTTGGCCTAAATTATACATATATGAGGAACAAGATATCGAGATGCGGTTTTCGCGAGCTTGTTTTTATCTTTACAAAACTTTAAATATTATAACTTTTGTAGTCCAAGAATAGCTCTTTTCAACTAGCCCAAGTTTGTTCAAATCGGCTCAGACGATTTGCAGATACAGGGTGTTTTGTAGGGAAACATTTGAAAAACACTCACTACTTTATTTTTAGAGATACTGCAAAAATTCTTAAACAAATAAGGTTCATATTTTACTCGACTTTAAAGATATGGTGTTTTTTTGTTAGGTTAATATAGCGGAATTCATAGAAATATCACTTTTATAGTTTCAATATTGCAGTTACGCCACCTAGCGGTCAGTTAATAAACTTGAAAATATTTTCCAGGTTTTTCTCTTGGTCGTTTTAGTAATAACTTTTTTTTACCGCAATTCTCTACGATGCATAGTTTCCCAGATACAGTACCTCGCAATCTTAATTGGTCACCCTGTACATCAAAGGACCAAGGAATAGCCGATTTACCTGCTTTGCCAATGTCCTTTAAGAAATTTGACTTGTTCTTAAGAAGAGATCGCCGCACTTCTTTCCCATTGTATTACAGCTGAGGGTCAACAATTTGAGCACTTGATATAGATTTGGTGGTATTTTTAAATTATTTTGTTGTTAAATTGTTATTAAATTCATTTTTAATTTTTATTTATTAATAATTATTCTTCATTTATTTATTGTATTCTCAAATAACATAAAATTTATGTGTCTGATTTTTAAATGACTTTTATTCAAAAAAATTGTTATGCAAGATATTGCAAATAATATGTTTCCGAGTAGGAAAATGCAAGATGTATCAAAATCAAAAAAAAAATTGGTGTTACTATTTAAAAAAATCGTCAATGACGTCACTTCCCAAGAATGGTAAGTGGAGGAAACTTAATTCTTTTTGAAAAATTGCGCTTTTAGTAAACAAAATTGACCTGTCCGAGCGTTTTTTCGAAAAACCAACCAATTTCATTATAATGAATTTATTCCTTTCATTTGTTACATACAGTATACTATAATGACATGTCTCGTAATAATTAGTTTCTTTCATCAAAAAGTAAAGTTTTTACATTTTACGAATATAATAGGAATATGAATGACGGAATATGAATTACGAATAGGATCAGGAATATGAATGACTTTTAGATACGGGATACATATAAGCTTTGATTAGAAAGTTTCATTACAGCACTGATTCCCCGCATTTTCGTTATGAACTCCTTTAAAAAGATATTTCCATATATCCTTATATTCCTTATATGAAATATGAAAATATGTGCTTGAAAACATGAAATATGTGTTCTTGTTGCTTTTAAAGACTATTAATTTTTTTCTTTGGTTAAATTAATGTTGAAGTGCAATTAGACGATTAAGTAATAAACTGATAATAAAATAGTTATTATTCGTGCATGGACTTTGTATTTTGAAGAGGTATCTACTATACGCACATATAAACTTTAAAGTTAAATTTTTCGAAAACGGTAGGTTTTAGGACCTATGTTGTAATAAACTTTTTTGCAAGTCATAAGACAGAATCATCGGTTGAAGTTACGAGACTTATTTAACTTACACTCTGTATAACACAGAGTAAAATAATAAGAAAAGCCTTTTATTAGTTATAAAATTGATGCAATTCAAATGTACAATTTGAGTGCTAATTTACGAATAGTAGTTAAAACGTTAAAAAAATTATGTGCTCGATACCCTACACTACCTTACTTCACTCTACCCTACTTTACAAAGGAGTATGTAAATTTTATATCGGAAATTTCACTAGATTTATCGAACATATACATAATATTTTAATCCAATATTTAATTTCTTAGATGCATATAGATACATTGTCTGAATAATTCTATAATTCTATTAGAAATCTAACAGATTGAAAAAAAAAAACCGTGAAAATTGAACAAATTATACTCATTTTTTTGATAAATTCATTCGGAAATTTTTCGTCAATGAAAAAGCGAAATTGACAATGAACAATGATAATGGCAAGTGCGCCGAGCGGTTTTTTTGAGTGATTTTAATTTTTTTTTTCGGAACTAAATTGCCCGTGAAAAATTCAATTACCCGATGTGTCCGAAAGGACACGATTGCATGACCATTTTATTACTGTTTCGGAGTTTATCGTGACTTCGGAAAAGTCAATTGCAGACCAACCGATCGCGAGATTTTTCCTTCTGTTTTGCATTATTTCGACTTCGGCCTTTCGTTAATTTTCGCTGGCAATTATCGGTCAAAAATTACTTATAGAAGAGGATAAATATTTTTTAAAGTAACACACGTTTTCTATACGTAATATATTTACAAAAATATTAATTGATTGTGACATCATCATCAACCTATTATATATTTCAATTGATAAAATAAGGCATTTTGCAACTTAAAACCATGGGTTTTTCAAGGTCTCGCTCGCTGCGCGAGCTAGTCTAACTACCTACTTGTCTTGAGCTTATTTATCGGGACATATTTAATGAATTAACGACTAAAAACTACCATTTATATTTTTAAAGAGTTAAAAAACACACATACACAAGTTTAAAATTTGATACGAAACAATACCTATGTATAAATAGTTATATTGTGATTATAAATGAGTAATGGTGACGTTGGCGATAAGTTAATATTAAAGTTGTTTGTATGAAGTCTACGCCACTGGAAATTGATATACCTAATATACCTGATTGAAATAGCGAATATGGCAAGGTTGCCCTCCGACCCTAGGGCTTGCTGAGTTAGTATATACATAGTTTTACTTGTAAGTTTTTTTTTCTGAGTTTTGAGCATAATAGTTTGTGTCGCTTTGAAGTGGCAAGCTAATATAATTTATTTCCTTGATATCGTGAATATGTGGGAGTATTAAAGCCTTTGTAGGGCGGTATTAGTCAGCAAATGTTATAAAGATTACAAGCGTCCTGTGACAAAAATATTGAGCAAATACAGGGTGGAAACGCCAAATAATATATTCATTATTTCTTCATTATTTCTTTAACTTTCAAATATTCATCATTGTTTATTTACATGTTCAATTATTTAAATGAGCAAAAATCACGTTTTTGACAAAAAACCTCGTATATGACTGCTAAATTTTGATAACTGATGGTTGCATTTTGGGTTTTGGATCATTTAGAACTTTTTATAAAGAATAACTTTTTTACGAAAACTTAATAATAAAAAAGATTTCCGTATGTGTCAATTTGCGAGGACACACTTTATGCACTGTACAGGCAGGGTGTTCCTAAACATCGTGTACATCCGAAAGGGGGTGATTCCTTGGCTTATTTTAAGACTAAGTTCATATAAACATGGGTCCGCAAACGCTTCGTTCCTAATCTACAGGGTGTTGAAATTTTAAAAATTTTCCCCCTTTCGGACCCCTTTCGGATGTACACGATGTTTAGGAACATCTTGTATAGCCTGGAGAATTTTTCTTACGGCAACCCTATTGGTACACATTTCCAAACCTTATTTTATTTAATAAAATATAATTTTCACCTGGTTATTTTTCGTTCTTTTTTTCGTCCTAGTTTTTATCAAATCGACCGTCGGTGCAGATCTACCTTACTTGGGATCTTAGACTATTGTACTCGAGCGCAACCAAATCGATAAATGCAATAAGTATTGCAAATGAAAGAAATGTAAAATAGAAAATGTAAAATAGGGAACAATCGAAAACCTTAAAAAATAATGATTATGAATTCTTCTTATAAATATATTCGCAGAACAAAATAAAGAAATTTAGTTTTACATCGTTTTTCTAAATGTAAATTCCCCTTTTTAGGGCGGAAGCGAGAGATGTTTCCGCTTACTTCGGAAGTTCACATGTTTTTTTTTATTATCCAGTAAATCAAAAAAGAAGTTTTGAAGTCGGATAAGGAAAAACCGGGAAATCGGAATACAATGCGAGAAAAATCTATGGAAAATTTACTGTCCGTAAAAAACTTGTTTCATATAGCCCATAATTTGTTAATGTTGCAAGAAGGGAGAGGAAAAGAATTGAATTTAAAAATTTCGAAGAAATGTGAGGATATATTTATTTTTTATCATTTTGTTACATTAAGGAAATTTGAATTTTTAATAAATTATTGCGGGTGAGAGGCCCTTTCTTATGCAAATTTTTTATGGATATTTTCGTAGCGTCGCGAAAATTCCCACGAGATAAACATAAAAAAACCTAATTTTAGGATATATGATTTTATAATGTAATATTAATATTACAATTATGTTTTCCGTAATTCATGCCATAGTTATTCATAAATATCCGAACAGTTACATAATTCAGAAATTGTTATTAATAATTTATTAGCATATGTGTATGTTTAGTAATTAAACAGCGGATAATCTTAAATCATATTCAATTCATTTTACAGATTAAAAAATGCTAAATACCTAGGTACTCTATAAAGAAATTTGTAGGTAATAACTTATTTTCTCAACCCTTTATTAACCTACTCTCTCTCTCTTATTGAATTAATTCATGAAACAACAATTATCCCATTCATTTATTTCATCACTATTATTCGTTTAATCACAGATTTTTCATCCGAGTATCCGAGCATTCTTGTTCTCATTAAACAACCTCATAATTATTGATCATTTATTTAACTATTCTATCACGAATTCAAACACTAATTTGGGGACCTATGACAATGGTTAAAAGGTGGAGGACTTCAAACTTCTTCAAATTCTTGAAAAACTCCTCCAGCACACCCTCAAAACAAGTAAAAAAACTGCGTGTCTAATTAATCGAGGAGTCCCCTGTTTGATGATTTTCCAGGGAGTGTCTCTTTTCGAGATAAAAATCAGTTAACAATCTCAAAGTCTTGGGAAATTAGACGGGAAAAATCGCCAGGAACTTTTAATGGATCGTAATCCAGCGAATTGTGGGTAATTAATTCGCCCGTGTAAACGAGGGTAATTAAAATAGTTCAGATCCTATTTCGTAAATACAGATTTTTTTTATTAATATCTACGTGATTGATAAAGATTTATAAAAGTTTGAACTTATCGGTTCGGGTGAAATAGAATCTTCGTAATAAATTAGTTTAGTAAAAAACTCTTTACGGTTAATTATTTCCACGATAAAATAGATTTTCCAAATCAATAGTAGTTTTAATCCAGATATACGGGTTTTATCATAGACCTATTAACTACTTAATAGGTCTATGGGTTTTATCCTTAGAGGATGCCTCATCGAACGTCTATAAAAAATGGACTAAATTGTGATAGGAATAATGACGTTAAAAATTTAATGAATGATAATGAAAGTATAGTATTATTTCGAAACTACATGCTAAATTTCGGGATGGGTTCCGTGTTATGACCGCCTGGAATAAAAATTTTCTATATACAGGGTGGAGACCTAAACTGGAATAAATGCATTATTTCTGTTAATGTACATATTTATAGAAAATTTTGAACACATCAAATTTTTAATAACAAATTGACGAAATCGTTCTTGCCCTTATTCCTTTCTTCTTTGTTCTCACCTCTTGATAGAAAATTTTATTACTTTTTTTGCTAAAATGTTCTTTAATTACGTTTTTAATCTCTCCTTCATATACATTATATTCTTTTTTCTTTCTGCATCCACCTTTCATATTTTTCTCACTTCTTTAAATTTATGTTTATTTTGTTCTGATTCGTTTTGTAACAATGTTTTAAGAGTCTTATTCTTTTGTTCATTATATTCATCATTATTCTTTAAATACCTAAATTACAAGCTAAAATGTAAAATCGTAAATTTTATAGAAATACTCCTGTGATATTCGTATACAGAGTGTCTATGTTCGAGCGCTGCAAACAGTAGAAAGAGAGAATCATTCGAACTGTGGAGAGTCGCGGCTTCGGCGCGATGAATTGGCGGACGAATGTAGCGCTCGACTTTAGACACAGTGTATAGCCATGTATACATATTTAGTCATTGTTTGAAAATATATGATGACCCGGTTTAACAAAAGCGTAAATTTTAACGCGGGGGCAATTTTAAAAGTTATATGAATTTCCATTAACAGAATAGAATCCAGCTGGGAAAATTATTAATTTAAATGTGTTTTGGAGAGAGCCGCTATCCGAGTCGTACAAAAAGATCTATTAAATGAAAACGCCGCTCGTGCAATCTTGCACTTTTATTCATTGTAGCAATTTGGGCGCCCTTTATAAGAGTCAAATATAAAAGGTAATGGAATATATGTAACTTGTGAAACGTTAAATAAGAGGAAGCCCAACACAGAACTGAGCACATTACAATAAATTTAGTGCGAACATATTTATAATTTTTCTGATTCTGTATTAAATTATAAGTGTTTTTAGTTCATTGAGAAGTAAATTTTTAAGTTCAATATCTCCCTGTTTAATGTTAAAATAAGCGAATCCACCACTGGTTAAAAACCATTATAGCTGAGTAAAACCAACATTTTCCAACACACAATGCCATCATATTTTCAGTAATTATTTAATGGACATTTCTCCAAGAGAAGGAGAGTCCATAAAGTTGGGATTTCGGGTTGGCGAAGTGGGAGAGATGGTGGTATAATTTGATTAATGTGCCTATATCTTTACCAGGGATGCTCATTATTCTCTAATGATGTTTAAAGTGGTCGATGAAAGCCGTAAATTTCTGCGACAAAGAGGATTTGTTACCACAAAGTACCTAGATTGTAAAAAAATCTGTATTATTATCCTCACTCAATATTCTTTAGTTTCACGCCGTTATCATTGGCTGAAGAAGTTGAAGACTGTCCGGAACAAGGCAACTCTTTAGCGACTGTCTAAGTTTTATACCATTTGTAAATATAGGTTTTTGATAAAACTGAGTCACCTTAAGCATCTACATCGATTCGGCCCACGAAATTTTGTACAAAACCCAAAATATGAGAGAAACTCTTTGCTCATTATTTTTGTCTATTGCAATATTCGCAGAGCACTACTGAGATGAACTGATTCAATCAGCTGCTACAGCCAAACTGATTGAGAAATCTCTCTACATGAACTTGAAAAAGTCAAAAATATTAAGTACAGGTAATTTAAATCGGAAATTGCGGGTACTTTTTTGTCAGAAGGTATATTAATCTACAATAAACATCGAATGTAGTACAATTTTAATTCAAACCGCCACTAGGCTATCAATTTTCACCAAATGAACAAGGTAGTCAAAGCTACTAAATTTTGTAATTAACGATTTTTACGTTACCGATTTACGGAAATGTAAATTTGTAATTCGTAGCTCCTCTTTGAGACCTTATAATGATATTTTGAAGGTGACGTTAAAGGCGATTAAGTGGTTAATTAAACACATTGTGGATGCTACACAAAGTAAAAAATATAATTTCTGCTGTTTAATAAAAAATAAAACATTCGAAGAAAAAACAAGAATTTAGCACGTTCGAAAACGTAAAATAAAAGCGACGCTATTATTTCGAGTACATTGTAGCTTTGAAGGAGCAAAGCAAAGAATATATTAATATTAGCTGTTCTGAGGGGAATTCTTTATTTCTTTGCGTAAATATGTATCGTAAGGAAGGTTCTTTTATTTTTCAAAGCACACGTTTCGTCGCTATACGAATATATTGAAATTTTGAAATATACGAAACGAGTAGGTATGAAACATTTTCGGGAACTACGAAAAATTTGTTTAGCGACGAGAAACTCGATGTAAGCGAGATTAATTAATTATATACGTTTATTGTTCACAAACAATATATAAAACTAAACAATGAGAATATACATTTTTTGCATGTTGTAACATGTTCCTATGCGAAAGAAAGTAACGCCTTGCGGTATGTAATATTTTTTAGCTGCACATACAATCTTTAAAATAACATCTCACCTATCAAATTAACAGATCTTAATCATGTTAACTATCTCCGGATCGAAATAGAACTTTTCTACTAATTACACGAAGTGGCAGTCTCCTTTCCTGGTAATTCCATTCAACTCGTTAACTACCTTTTCCAACTTCAAACACATTTCACATTTTCACTTTTCGCCTTCATTCCGGGACCAATTAAATTATCTTATCAGTTATATTAATCATTGGAGTAAGCTCATAAAGGCGGTGTTACCGTCTTCAAGTGACGCCTATCCGCACTATTCTCAATCAATAAGTAAATACGATAAATAGTTAAAGTGGAAATTTGATTTCCAAAAAATAATTTTTCTAATAATTTTTTATAAAGACTTCAATTATTAGAGGTCTGATTTGGTAGCGACGTTGTTGGATGAATTTCTGAGTTCTCTCTTCAATTCTGAGTTTTTGAGAAAAGTGAAAACAATAAAAAACCTGAGTTTCGACCGGATGAATAATTTTCTATTGAATGGATGATTGAAAATTGGGTATGGTAAATAGGGTAAACGGCTTTATCGTATTATTATAAACATGAAATAACTTTCTTACTGTCTGTGAATTAAAATAAAACTCAAATAGTGATACATAACGTTTCTGATGTAAATCCTTTTTTGTAACGTTAACCTTTCATATACCTAAAGGTAATCTAAAAATGTAATGCACAGCCATTTAGGTATGCGCTTTTCCATCTCGAGTAATATTGGTCCCTTGAACCCCGTTTAATATAAAATCCATCTTTTGATATGTTAAACTGAGAAAGGCACACCTAATGGCAATCTCTGACACCTCGGAATATATCAGAGGGAATTCTCAGCATCTCAGCATGGATTCCCCATTTCATATTCCATTTAATATACCTCGGTGCACAATACAACGTGCAGTGATTGTGTTGTATGAAAAAGGAGAAAAGTGTTGTATTATCTCTGGAGGATAGATTATATTTTTTCCGGGGTTTATCTTGTAAATAAACTCCAATAAACCTGCTAGATGTGAAATTATATTCGAAATTTTGGAGGAAGTCCTAAAGCTATAACTAATTTTAACTCTTTATAGTGTAAAAGTGTTTTTAAGAATCGGAGGAAGGAATGAATTAAGAACTCTTGAATGAATCCCGTATGAACAAAGAATACACGATTGAATAACCAGGAATTAAAATTGCGAATTTTCATGCATGGATAGGATTTTTTACTCTGTACATAAATGTTACTAGCTTACAGGTCTTCCGGAGAAAGAAATGCATTCTTCAATCTGCAGTCGACCGGAATAAAAACAAATCTATGATAAAAAATAAACTAAAAAAAAAGCGGGGAAAGGCTAATCAAAGCAAACAAAACGCTCGGAGTCTCCAAGTATTATAGATCAGAAAAAGAATTTAACAAAGATGGTTGTAGACGTGATGCTTTGTTGGCATGACCGAGTCCACCGAATTCAGATGGTGATTTTTAGCGTATCCCGTTAAAATAGCCCTAGACAAAATAGCCGCGACATAGGACCCAAAAACAAAATATCTTACAATCGATAAAGAATACATACTCGTAAATATTAGACTACAAGGATAATCCAAGTTTCAAGTAGTACAACCAAAACCAAACCAGAATTTTTATGAATTCTTTTTAAAACGATTGCTCCCGGTCTTAAAAAAACAGGAAACTTATGGCCGAATTCTGAGAGCATCTGTAAGACCTACATATAGGTAAGCCAAAATCTGTAAGAGACAGTAAATGCGATTTTAACCTCTAAAAAACCTTTTTTATGCGTATAATGCCGGACAGCTTAAAAACACCCCATCGAGCGACGTTTCTTATTCAACCCGCCCTACCACTTGATTTGATGGCCCGCGTCTTGAGAGCTCATTGTAAAGCTGGCAACATTGCTTGCTATGGTAAGCCAAATTCGAAATTCGCGAGGAGGGGGTCGTCGGTTCATCCCTCTGTGTAATATTAAAAACTATCGGTTGTCCGTTTTTCTACCTACACCTTCGATGCGATATAATAGATAATATTGTTTAACGTGCTTAATTAAATAGTTTCTTAGTTGAAATACTTTCTTATCGAACACAGATAGAAAGGGAACTATGGAGACGGCAAATTGGCTGGCAAAGCGAATCACGCGACAAACTAAACATAAATTAAACAAGTTCAGTTTATTTTGTCAAAAGTTCGGCGGGAGTCTTCTCTTTTACGGAAGGTCACTTATACAAGTTTTATTGATTTTGCAAGATTATTAATTATCGCTAATTTAATTCAACTCGAATGGTATTTAACGGCAAAATTGGAAAAACGCCTACGCCCAGAAATATCAATTAGAACTTTTGCGATTGAAGTTTATATTGCTGCTGCATGTGGAAAACTGTCTATTAAAAGACATAGGCCGGTATTTAACGCCTCTGTTTAACTTTAGAGTGACTCTAAAGTCGCGTCTCCAGTCCCTACTTACTCCATAACAACAATGTAAATCTGTCACATTAAAGACGCGACTTTAGAGTAACTCTAAAGTTAAACAGAGGCGCTGAATACGGGCCATATTATTTTAGAAAACAAATTTCATTTCATAATATACGTTATTATACAAATTAGAAATAATTATTAGAAGTCATTTTGTTAATTCAGAATTATCTTTTGGTTAATATTCGCGGTTGTAGGAACAAATGGACTAGGGAAATTATGGATTTTCATAAAATTTCAATGTCACTACATATTCGAACGTTCGAGCAGGTTAACAAAGAGGCAAGAGGAAACTTATTTTGTTGGGCATGTCCGGATAAACTGAAAATAGACAATAATATAAAATGTTATGTGCATGCGAATTGGGAAATGTAATAATATTGAGCTGGTTTAAGAAATGTTTATTATTCGTACGAATCTCCGGATTGCTTAATTTCCTTTTCCTATACAATTCGTAGATACATTTTGTCCTACATCTGCATTCATTAAGAAATTGTACGTCCTTTGAAATAGGAGAAAGAGCAGAGGCATCGGAATGAATGTGCTCAGAACCGAACTCGATTGAAATTTCCATTTTTCTATCCAAACGGAACTTTCTAATTGTGATTCTATTTAATTTGAAGACAGGTTCTAGTACCTTGAAAAGTTTACAAGTACATGTTTTTAAACACCCAGTAAGTTTAAAAAATTGTGGTTTATTTAAAATACACACATGTTTATTTAACTCGATAATTTCAATATTTTGTGGATTCAAGTGTTTTATTTCTTCTACCAAAATTATTGTATTTTTATTAGTAGGTACTAAGAAACGTATAAGTATTGCCAAAATTTTGGTGTAGCTTTCATTGGCGTTCACCAATTTTTGTAAATAAGTTTAAGGATCTATAGAAATTCGCTAATCCTCTTCATACTTCTTACATTAAGAGTTATTTAATCTATGTAGATAATAGCTCTGTTAGGTATGCTCTGGTTAATTCGATAATATAAATCGACGCAGATCGAAATTTTAAACTCTCCCTTCTATTTAAAGTTTAAATTGAAGTTTCCAGAACGGTCCGATCCTGATCGGTCCAAAGATTTAAGGGCTCTCGGTGAATCATTGGCTTAAAACAGACTCCGGACGAGCTCTAACGAATCTAACTTCATTGTTAGGAAACGACATATCAATAGGATAGTGTCTGGCGAGAATTCTGCGCTGGCTTGAATTATTTATTGTTCCCGACGAAAAACAATAGGGATAGATGCCAGTTGGTTCGATATCGAATTTCGCTTTAAAATTTAAAACAATTAAGCTAACGTTTTTTTTTATAAATTTATACAAGCTTGCAAACAGAGCTTGGAGAGCTTGAGTACGGTATTGTGTTAAAAAAATTAACGCATTGATACGGGAAAAATGGGATTAATAATTTAGTTTCATCACCGGGATACAATATAACAAATGGAAGAAGCGTAGGTACTCTCCAAATTGTGCCTTCAAGAAATCATATTTTTAATGTGGTTTCATGTGCCTTACCTCAAGATATTATATGATATCAAAAAGTGATCATGTCAGAAAGATGAAGATTCTTTAAGAAAACTGTATTTGATACGCACGTGGTAGCTCTGTGTCCCAACAATTTTGGAACACCCTGTAAAAGTGTAATATTTTTTTAAATCATTTATTATAGTAAAGTTTAAGACTAATCACTGTTTTTTTTTATTTTTACTTTATTACATACTTTATAACAATTTTATAGAAAACTTGTTATTTTACATGAGACATTAAAAAAGCTATAACTTCAACCTTTTGCAGCCAGAATTACCAAACATCCAACCAAAAACGGGCTTTCAACAAGCCCGTAAACTAAATTTTCTTCAGGTCGGGAATTAATTTACAAAATTTCCCCTAAAACGGTGTAAAAAAATCCTCCCCGTTTGTATTTGAAGGAAATTGAAAACAAAAATAATGCGTTTAAATATTAATGAGAAAGTTGAGGCATTAAAGAATTTTTCAAACGACGCGAGCGGACAAATTGTCGTCTTTCTTCTTCTTTTTCATTGCTCCTTTTTCACGGTCGTTATCTTATTGCCTTTGTAGTTCAGGTTTTAGGGAAACGGCGCGACAAACCTGTCGAAAAAGCACTTTCGAAATTCATCTCAAATCGCAACGTTATATGAATTGTTCCGTAAAGTCAGCAAAATCGAAGGAAAAAAAAACCAAATTAAAATACGCTGTACCTTAGTCAAAATGTTAAACATCAAAAAACGATCACTTTTCCACAACTCCCTATACATCAATTTCTTGTCTATTACAATTATCGCGTTAACAAACCGTTTGTTTTAGCCGATTTCGTCTCTATTTGAAGAGCCACATGCGGGCTAGCATACACTCAAAAACTCGTAATTCTCCCCGGAAAATTGTTCAAGTTTCAGCGACCCGCCCATGCGATTTTCCACATTCATAAAAAGATTTTCATACAAATGACTTGATAGACGTAAATGAACTAGAGGTCGAAAACAGTTATTTCAACCCTTCGTACCTAATATATCATCCTCCTGATTAAGTTCAAACTTAAATGCGAAACGATACCGATATACAACAACCGAGAATAGGTTACATGTTAACGGATTTTGTATGATGAGTGTAGAGAGCCAATAGAGATTGATATAATTAAAAAAGTTTTTCAAAAAATGTAATAAATATATCAAAGAATGGATTCATTCGAAATTATTAAAGCGTCTACCAGTTAAATCCAGTCTACCAGTATACATTTTCAATAGAAGGGTCGCGATAATTTCTAATAAATTTAATTGTTCCACTTGACCGGACTCCGCGCTTTGCTTCGATTAGATAGATCCAAAATAAAATAATTTCGACAGTATCAAAACTGACCAAAACGGGATCGAATTGGTGTACGTCGAATCAAACAAAAAAATAAAAAAAGACAATTTTTAAACGATATTTAATTGAAAAAATGTCACTAATATTAAAATAGAAGTCTTTAGGTGTCTTTTTGCCACAATTGCTTAAAAAAAAGTATATTGTAAAAATAAATAAAAAGGAAATTCCAAAAATAAACAAAACGATAATTTTAAAACTGAAAATGAAAGAACTAAAAAAAACTAAAGATTATTTTAATAAGGGTTTAAATATTCGACCACTTTCTGCTAAACAATAGCCAAACCTGTTATTCAGATGTCGTCCCATATTCCTGAGCAATTCAGGCATAATTCCAGAAAGTTAAATTATTTTCTCTCTTATTTCAACAAGGCTTGTTGCTCTTTCAAAACTGTATCTACCTGTTGCGTATTCGGGACGATCCTAGAGCCACAACCTAACCTAGGCAGAAGAACTGTCACTTGCCTAAATGATTCTTCTTTTATAACCTGTTTTAGAAACACGTTTTTCAATAATAAACTATATTGTTTTGTAAATTGTCGACTTATTAATCATCAAGATACAGGGTGTGTCACTTAAATGATGACTTTAATTTCAGGGAGTGATTCCTTGTAATATTTTATGAAGAAAAGTTCGTATAAACGTGTGTCCTAATTTGCTTCGTTCCGAGTTACGGGGTGTTAAATGTTTAATGAAACAGTCGGTTTTTCATAAATTACTAAAAATTCTCTTCGCTTATTTTGCTTAAACTTAGTGTGTTTGTTAGCAGTAATAGGGGGCTTCTTGTCATGAAATTAGATTTTAAATTTTAATTCCAGTGGCGTCGCAGCAGAGGGTTACCTGATTGATATTTATGGTGAAAATCCACCGTACGGTTGTGTACACACAATACACAATACACAACCGCTTTCTATAGATTGCATGAAGAGATGCACAACAACCTAATGTGTAAAAAGTCAGAATACATCCGTTGCGTAGCATGCCCAAATAAAATATAAATGGTTATCGTTACTATTCTTAAGAAATACATTCATAATTAATGGAACCAGTTGTATTTTTAAAAAGCCATTTTTAATATATTTTCTTTAAATAGACACAAATAATATATTTTAGGAGTCAATTTTATTCCGTTTTCTCCTTGATTTTTTCCATAATATTACTCGGTTTACGGGCGTATACGCATCGTGA
>OU900094.1:1774206-1977057 GCA_918026865.1 Phyllotreta striolata | reverse complement strand
TTACATATTTAGGCCACTTACAGAAGGACTAGGAGGTCATCACTTCAACGACTACGAAGATGTGGAAACGTTTGTGCGCAATTGACTACAGACACAACCAGATTCTATGGTATATTAAATGTTTCGCCATTTTGAAATGGGTGCAGATATTGACTTTATATTCCAGGGTTGTAGACTATTTGTCAGGAGCTTCAAAATGATGTATCACAAGACACCCCTTTCCATTTAAATTTATTTCCCAAGATGGCGCACAGTCGCCATCTTGAAATTTTCATCTGTCAATTTTACTCCAAAATATAGTAATCATGCATTAGTTTCATTATCCCAAATTTCAATTGTCTAAGTTGATCCGTTCAAAAAATAAAAGGGGGGGGGGCATTAAAGAAATGCACTGTATTTAATTTACTAATAAATTTTTTAAACCAAAATTCCGGTTCATATTTGATTCGCCCTCGTATAATAAGAAATAAGAAAGAACAAGAAAATAGGCAATGCTGGAATGAATATCAAGAAAAATAGCAATAACCAATTACCGGAATTATGAATACAGGGTGTCAAGAAAATATATGTTAATAATTCGGGAGCGTAAGATTAACATCAAAATAAGGATATAACTTCATATAAATTTTGTTAATTTGAGCCCCTACTTTTGAACTAGAGACCTTTAAAATTGAAAATTTATTTACTTATTTTTACGTTTTATTTCCAAGTTATACATGGGAACAATATAAAATTTTTGTGGTTTATTACCTACCTACACCCGCATGCCCAATTTGGTCATAAAATGAATTAAAATTTCTCTAAAACTGTTAATTTTATTGACTTCAAACAAGAGTACATTTTTGTAAGTTTATCGATTAAAGAATGTTTTTGCGATATGTTTGCCTTATACAGATTGTCCCCTTAAAAGTTACGAATTGTTAATCACTGGGAACACGCCGCCACTGTCTTCCAGAGAGTAGTGTAGGATTTTGATAAAATCTATACGCTCCCGAGATATTGACATCTATTTTCTGGAGACCCTGTATAATCAGTACACAAAAATAAAAAGAAATTTACTGATTTTTTTTTTAATGATCGATGCAGGTACATGCCTACAGATCAGCAGGAAACGCGGCTGTTTCCGGTGCCCGGAATCAAGCTGGAGACGCGTAGCGTAGTTTGCAACAAGAACCGATGTAAGATCAGTCTGAAGGATTTGACGAGGATGCACAGTGGCGGCGCGTACAGGTGTGAAATTTCAAGCGAAGCACCCGCATTCAGATTGGCTTCGGAAACTCATAACGTTGCCGTAGCCGGTAAGTAACGTTAATATTTTAACGTATGATTATGGAATAAAATTATGGTGGTATTAGAAAAGGGCCCGAGAATGACTGAAAGAATACATCAAGTAAGTACTACCTAAACATTACAAGGTGGTCTGTAAGTAATGGTTCAAAGTGAAATGGAACATTCTCGGCATATAATAATATAATAATAATAAAGTAGATACAGGACGGCAAAGTTAAAATGGAAAAAATGATTGTACGTCTAACTTTTTCATTCTTAAAGCTAACGTTCTTTTTATTGAAAAGTATTAAAACAATATCATTTTCGTGAAAAAAAAAATATAGGTACCTATCGTTAGTCTCAAAAGTGACTAATTACCGCGATAAACGTATTTTAAGAACCTCCTAAAGATTTTTCATTTCATTAAATTCCTTTATAAAAATGGTAATTCTTTAATTAAAGGGAATTAATATCTTTTTTATAATATTTTGTTCTATTTGTTATTGAACTTATTGAACAATTATTACACAATTTTTTTTTTGTTGTGTTTTCAGTTTTAACATGTAGTATCAATTTTTCCTAAGTCTTCTTGTTCTTATTCTTATATAAAAGTTATTGATTTCATAACTCAAAACGGATATCACATTATGATTTCTCATGTATTAAAACACCCGTCTTCAAATTCGGTACTTAATTAATTAAGACCTTGATTTATTGAAATGTATCATTTTTTTATTTGTTTTTCCGGCGATTAAAACTTTTATCGTCATAGTCTTTGGCTTCATCATCTCCGGTATCTTGCCCGATATAAATCGCCGTCCCTGCATACTTTGCGCCACTACTGCTATCTCACAGGAGCCATAATTCGTTTATTCGTTTATTAGCCTATTTGTGAGTTTTTAAATTGCCATACTGTATGCCTCCTCTAAATGGATATTTAGTCAAGCTTTCAAGGCCGCTTTAGTGCCGCAGTATAAATAGTGATCCTGTATCGCTGGTGTATAATTTCTGGCTGTATCCGAGTAATCTGATCCCTCAGGGCTGCAAAAAATTTCCCTTCAGTTGGGGTATAAGCGCAAAATGCGAGCGAAGAGTACCCCCATTGACTTCGCGGCTCTGAAATTTGATAACTTTCCGTTTACTTGGATTACTTTACTTACTCTGTTGTAAGAAGAAACACCGGAAATATGTAACTGAAAAGATTAAAATTAAATTAATTTATATTTAAGTTTTTATCAAAATTTGAATGTTATTGATCAAATATTGAGCGCAGATCAGTGGTAAAATTATTGCGAATACCTCTAAAGAATTAAGAAACCATATTGCTCGTTGTCAAAATCATATCGAATCTTTTTAACCTAAACATTGAGAATGAAGCTCATTTGATGAATTAAGCGATCTTCCGCCAAATTTTAATAATTTTGTAGAACTGGTTGACAAAAATTATCACGAAATCGTCCACCAAAATTTAGATAAAATGCGGCGCTAGCGGATTATTAGGAATTCCATAACCAAAATTTGCTTTGTGGGAATCATTTGCACAGTCATTGCAATTTCCTCCATCGAAATTTCGATATTTTGTGGAGCTTGTTAGCAAAATTATGATTCTATTGTAAAATTATAAATAATTATTGTAATTACATTTTCTAAAATGTCGACACATTGTAAAGCAAAATTATCGTGTCTTTTTCTACCAAAATTTATAATTTTTGAAGAACTTGTTGATAAAAGTTGTACGAACTCATCTACAAATATTTAGAAACTGTTGCCGATTTCTATAGTCAAATATTGTGCACAGCATTATACGTTTTGTAATCGATCGGCATTCTAGGTAATAATCCGGAATGTTAGTTTACAGAATGGCCTAAATTAGATGACCGACCATTGATATTAAATCGAATGCCATATTACCTCTATGCATATGTATTATTTACCTATATATTACATATTGGGCCAGAAATACGCAATTTTTACATTTATAAATTAATTGATATATACATTGTTGCAGCGTTACCAAGAGGCCTCCCGAAAATCGATGGACTTGCAAAAACTTATGTGGAAGGAGACACTTTCAATGCAAGATGCACCTCGGATTACGCAGATCCCGAACCCATATTGACTTGGAAAATCAATGGGTTAGATGTAAGTATTCATATCGATAATTACGCAGCCACTAGAATCTATTTCAATTAGCGAGTGCCAGATATTAGTACAGAAAAACCAGGGGCCTGTTTCATATAACAAGTTGACAAGTTACAAGTTGACAAGTTGACAAGTTACAAGTCAACAAGTTACAAGTGTTGGTTGACAAGTATTTAAAAATTTCGTTTCATAAAATAAATTTCGACACTTGTCGAATTAAATTTTTGGCATCCGTTTTTCTATAACTGTAATTTTAATTAAACGTCAGACTTAAGCCAAAAAGAAAAAAATAGTACTTACTATACTGGGGAGCATAAGTATCACCAACTTCCTTTTTTGATATTGGGAAACTTTTACTTTGAAATTGTTTTTTTTTTCTGGTTGGAGCTATTTTTAGATGTGAACCACGACAATTTCGTTAATTGACAAAAAACTTATTTTTAAAATGCAGCAACATTTTTTTAATATTCAATTATTTTAATAAAGAAAGGGCATTCTATTTGGAAAATTTAGTCCCACTTCTACAAAAGCTATAAAATGAGCATTGAAACGAACCAAGACAATGCATAATTTCTATACGTTGGTTCTATACATTAGGGGGGACCAATAGAGTTTATTATTTCCTCAATTTTTATCGAATTCATTCGAAATCTTTTATTGAACTCTTTTAAATTTACAAGAAAATCGGATGGTGACAGGAAATCAAATCCCTGTCGCTTTACACTAATATATGATAGGAATAAATGACAAGTGTTGTTTAATTTATTTTCTATGAAACGCAAACCTATCTACAATTGTAAAACAGACTTGTAATATTAGGCTAGTCACTTGTCACTAATAATCTACTCGTGTAATTTTATGAAACAGAAACTTGTCAAATACTCCAGTCAAATTTAGACTACACTTGTTCGACAGGACTTGTCAGTTATATGAAACAGGCCTCTGAATATCCCGTTTAATTCCTTTTTCATCTGATATTAACTTACGAAACAGAGCCATTTTGGTCGATAGTGATAGTGATAGATATGAAAATCATACTTGCTGAGCGCTAGAAAACAGCTCCGTCCCTCCACCCACGGCTTCGCCGCCGACAGTTGACGCATATTCGATTCTCACTCGCTGCGCGAGCTTAAGTTTATTGGTAATTGCAATAATGGGCTCTGCCGCATAGACCCATAGTTCGAATACCTCACGGCTTATCCCGCTTCTGATATATTGTAAACCGGAAATCCAGGTGCTAGATGCTTCGAATTTTCCTCTTTACGGTTTCCTTCTTCCCTGGTATCACGGACTGGGAAATGTTTTCACACCGAGATTTTCATGTAAACACAACACTAAAAGTGGGGAAATTCAAAATTTCATTATTGTATTATTCGGCAGAGGATTAAAAATGTTAAAAAGCAAGTCATGGGTAATGTTAATAAAAGTTTGAAATTATCTTTCATTATACAGGAAAAACTCCACAAAATTAGTATCTTGTAAAATTTTCTAAAGTTTTCGAGTACTGATTTCCGTCCAATTCGATTGGAGGTTTTCACTCCTATTCTGTGTGTTTTAATGAACAATTTCGAAATTATAGTTTTTTGCTGTATAAAATAATTCCCGGAATTTTATCTAAGGGCTTTTGTTGTATCTAATAAACAATTTACACTATTTTCGTCCAATTTTAATTTAGAATTCGCCACAATCTTAATTGCTCCGTTATTAAAAACCTAACATTGTTGCAAAAATTGCATGAACATGACAGTAGTTTTTGGCCTGGATACTGCAAAAGTTTATAGTATTTGGCGATGTTGGGTCCTTCGGCATGGGTTTTTTAATTTTTCAATACACTTTATTTTATAAATTATTAAAGTATTTTGTTGTTGTTGTTTCCAGCCTCCACATCACGCTATATCGCACACATCGAGCTCGGAGCCTGATGACATGGGCCTGATCTCTCGAACGGTGACTTTGCGTTTCACCGTGGACAAAATATTGCCCCAAGGGCGTGATATTGAGGTGAGGTGTGAGTCGGCCCAACCGGGCGTTCCAGAGCCCATGAGGATTGCTTCTCAGAAAGTGTCAATTAGAAAACCAGGCGATCCGCTGGTGGTCAACAATCAAAAATGGTGAGTAGAAAAATGTAATAGGATTGTACTAGATAGAGTAGAATTATGAACCGCCATTTCTAAAAGTGATTAGAGATAGTGATTAAAAAATAATGGGAATTTATGTCAACAATTTTTTCGAACTGGTGTAGATATTAAAAGCATACTCCTGCACTACAAGGTACCGACCTAACTTGATCGCAGGTGAAGAACATGGACTTTTAACAAATTTGTAAATCCTAAATAATTGTTTTTATGTATCATACTTCCACCACTTTAACTATAGCTCTAGGGACAAATGTAAATATGAGATAAACACTTAATAATTGTTGATTCGATTTAAATTTAAGTACTCGAATTTTCTTATTTCCAGGTATGCTTCCGGATTTGCATCCAAATTTGAACTGTCTATCCAGATCCATATAGCTTGGTTTTTGCTTTGGTTTCTGGTGCTGAGGTGGATCAAATCGTAAGAAGTTTATTATTTTTTAAAACGGTAGACATTTGGTGATTGTTTATATTGATGTGAGGAACAAAAATTATTATTGAATGATGTGAGTATGTAGAATATAAGGATTATTGTTGAGTGAACACCTTTGTGAATTAAATATTGCTCATTTTGATAAACTCATCTTACTAAAACAAGGGTAGTCTCGTATACTTCGTTGCAGAATATGCAGGGTGTTCGGAAATTCAGGTTACAAACTCCGTGGGGTTGTAGGGGATGGTTAGTCAAGTATTTTGAACATAGGAACTTGGGATCGCCAGCGCGGCGTCTTCTAGCGGCGATGGGCGTCGTTAAGGATGGACCGTCAAAGAGGACCCGTGCCATATGGCTTCCGCAATCGCCAGATTTGACGCCCCTCGTTTTTTTTCAGTGGGGCTGCATGAAATCGTTAGTTTCAAAGCGAACTCATCCAAGTCCATGCAGAGCCTGTGGCCAGAATTGTTGCTGCTTCTGGTGAGATCAGAGACACTCCTGGAATTTTTCAATCAGTGAGAGCGCGTTTCCTGCGGCGCGGTTGTGCATGTCTTACAGGAGGTGAGGGCCGTTTTGAAAACATGATGTAAAATTAAAATGTAATTAAGCTTGGATGGAAGCATATTTGACGACGCCTTGCGCCGCTAGGAGACGCCGGCGACCCCAAGTTCCTATGTTCAAAATGCTGAATTTTCGAACACCCTATATATTCTTTAGAATAAACTCCTTTGGTTTATTAACAATTTCTGCAACAAAATTTATCAAAAATATAAACAACTGTTTATAAATGTTGTACCTGTCGGTTTGTATGCTTCCTATACAACAATAAAAAATGTATGATTTTTTAAATTGTTTTTGGTGCTAACGATTAGAATTTTCTTAACTTAAAATTCTTACTAAGTTTAGTTTTAATTATTTTATATAAAAGATGCATCATAAGTACGTTAGTTCGTTTCGTACATTTTTAAGTTTAAATCTAAGTCAACTAAACGGATCGTCAAAAAAGTGTATTTCATGCAATGAAATATTTATTGCATGATTCATTGCAATAAAAACCCCGAAACATAATCAATCGAAGACACTGTATATTTTAAAGTTTCAATAATAAAACTAAAAAGTTGATGAACGTTTTTACTTATTTTAAAATAATATAATAATAATAAGTAAATGTGTACTAATTAAATAATAAAAAATATTTATAAAGAATCTTTCTGAAGGTTTTTTCTAATGTTGGTCTCTTCTTTTCGGGTTAAATGGTACTTTTTCCCTACACATCTTTTGTTGTAAAAACCATCATCATATTATTTCACCCTTTTGCTCGGCAACCTCAACACATTAAAATTGAATAGGGAATATGGGTCGTGTTACCGTGTAACCATCATTAGAAAGGTTATTTTTTTTAAATAAAAAATATTATTAAAATCCTTTAATTCGTTTTTGAAACATACGTATGAGAATCATATATTATATTCTACTATAATTCGAAGCATGAAGCATGAACAGAGGAAAGTACCATTTTATACATTCTGTTTACTGACTCTATTCTCCATTCTCTTTCTACCTACTAATTTATTTTATTTTATTAACTACGTTGGAAGATATCCACGAAATTAATTTATAACAATTTAGTTAATTTCTCTGGACAATACAATGATGTATTTTGTAATTGCTTTCATTTTTCTCAAAAAATGTGTTTTGTATATGTTTATATTTATAACTTAATAAAAAAAACACATATTTTTATTAAATCTTCACTCGAATATTTTCGAAAATGTAAATAATGTTGGAAATTTATTAGAATTGATCGCGACGTTCTATTGAAATGTATACTGGTAGACTGGATTTCAGCCGGCTAAGAATTTAACATTGATTTCCCTATTATGCGAAATTAAATTTCCAACGGTGTATTTATAACTCAATTAAAAAAAACACATATTTTGATTAAATCTTCACTCGAATATTTTCGAAAATGTAAATAATCGCACTTATCGCACAGCATGTAACAAATATGTACGTATTAATGTTTTACAAATCGTAATTACAAATACGAGTAGAATTAATTAATATTAAAACTTCATGAAATTCGGTTACGTACATTTTTTCCACGAGCTGATGCGATAATTATAATAATAAAAATTAAATGTTGAAATTTATTGAACTTAAAACAATGTCTTTAGAGATGCACCTAATGGATTGACTGTTATTTTTGTGATAATAAAATTAGGCACTAAGTAACATGATGCAGATGTATTATATCTGAGAATAATAAATTCTATTTAAAAACTAATATAATTGGTTTTTCACTAAATTGTGTAGTTTTATTCTCAAATTACTTTTGTATACCTACTCTTAAAATTGAGATGGCCCTTATTCGGATGTTTCTTAAAATTACAATTTTAAGGCTCAATAAGAAACTATTACAATTCGCTGTCCGCAGTCCGCTGTCCGTAGTCGTCCGGAAACGAGCGGATTCGTAGCAGCCCGCCGCGCCTTAGGCGTGCCCCCTCTTTGGGTAGGTCCCAGCGTCAGTCTCGATCATCTCAGCGCTTCAGCTTGACAACTGTTCCCAGTACTACGGGATATTCCGTGGTACCGGTGTTCCGATGGGCGGTGTCTTCGAAGGTCCACGTCCTCCCTCCACTCTTTCGCTTTCTGGGGTTGGGGGCGGTGTTAAACGGTCGATTTTGGCCGGGGTTGGAGTCGTTTGCCTCTGGCAGGTCGTGTCGGATTTCTATAGTTCTGATTCCCCCGTGGGTAAGCATCTCGGGCGCTCGGGTCCGGGTGTGGTCGCAGCTCCTCGTCGTGGTCCCTCCGCTGAGGTGTGGTCAAGTCCGGGTGGTCATTTTTATAGATCCTTTTTACTCTAAAACTTATAATTAAGACTTCTTACATCAATGGTCCCACCTTTTTTTTCTTCCTCATTTCTACCCCTTACCCCTCTATCCCAACCTGTTTACATTCTTTACGCCGCTTATTCTCCCTTTTCATAGGTCATTGGTCCTCCTATGCCGACTATTTTTCTTCTTAGGGGAGGGGAATTTTCACCCTTCCTTGGGGTCTCTCCCCAAATTCTCCTCCCCCTTACAACTAGGGCTTCCTCACCCCGTTTTATCACCTAACAATTTATCAAGTAATTATTCTTCCTATTTAATAAATTTACTACGGTCAACACACCTCACTCGACCTTGCTTAGTGTGCATATTTACATTCTCGTGAACATGACATTTACGCTGGCGCCACCAATGACCTCCTTATAATTACGCAAAACAATAAACATACAATATTTACATTTACCTCTAATGTTTGTTTTCTACTTACTACCGGCGCTTCTTTTCTCCTTTATTACTCCTCGCTTAATCGGAGGAGGCATGGGACGCTATTTCGTACTCCTATGTGCTGTAGGGCGTCCTCGTCCATTTGGATCACCAGCCGACTAGCCGGTGTCTCCTGTTCCTCTTCCGCGTTATTACGGGCGTTGACCTCCGCGTGCTTGTCTCCTCGCTTCATTTGCGCCCGCTTCATCCTTATGTAGCGCGCGATTCTTACGCCCAGATAAATAATAAATCCCGCGAACGTAATGCAGATCAGAATAAACTCTGCCTCTTGCATTGTCTCCTCGGAAGTGGATGCACGTACGGGTATGGGGGTCATTGTTACGGCCATTCCATTCCTGTTATGAAATAACACATAGATAACTAGAATTGATAGCACCATATTCCACATCCAGAAGATGCTATCGTTGTGTGCGATGTAGGTGTGTGCCATCGGGAGATCCACGTCCTCCTGGTTCAAGTTAGCTAGCACCTCTCGCACGGATTCTCTGGTCGACGTTAGGTTGACATGTGGGACCCCCAATGTCCAGTTCGGGTTCAATCCTTCCTCGGGGTTTGTGAACGTGATAGGGCTAGATTGTCTGACGAGGTTCAGTACACGAATGATTTTAGGTTGGACCATGATGCGGGCATTATATGGATTGATTCAAAATGGGATCGTTTGTTCCCAAAGCACGGGAATCTCAGGGAAATAATGTCCTCATTCCCTACCACTAATTTGCAGTTGCACGGAATGCGTACCTTAAGCGCGCCAACTGCACTCACTAGGTCGGTAGCGAGGTTGGTCCGTCCAGCTTTTGGACACACTAGGCTTGTGACAGCTCCTTGATGTGCTCCTGGGTTTGGTCAAACGCCTTTTCAATGCCCTTTTGATATTCTGCGAATTCCTCTGAATTTCTGGATATCTGGTTTAGGCTCGCAGATAGCATCTGCTTCATCCTCACTGCCCGATTGGTCAATTGGTTTTCGTCCATAACTAGCGAGTCCAATTTGTGTTGAGTGGCCACCCCGCAGCACCAAGCCAAACCGTCGCCCAAAAAACTTAGAGCACATCTATTTCTTAGATTTTTTAGATTTCTTTATTTTTCATGAATTTAGGACTCCAGCTTTTCTGTAGGTTCTGAAACTCCCGGTAATGTGCTTATTGCAGCTGGCTTAGACCTGTCAGGAAGTCGCACTCTCTGGATTTCCATGATTTTTTACCGCATGCGGGGGGCTGTTTCGGTGGATCGACTTCCCCCGGTTCGTACCACTGTGACTCGTATACGAGGGGTATGGTAGATTCGTATGCCACCACGTCCGGTAGCGTTCTCCAAAATGCCCCCGCTGTTACCTCTAATTGTCTACTTCCAACTTTCTGGGCGCATGTCCATATGCAAATTACTAGTAGGCCCTTCATGTTTTCCTGTAACATAAGCTTATAAATGGAGCTGTCAGTGGGAATCGATGGCTGGGGTTTAAGGGATGTGCATGTGTAGGCAGGGACTGGGTAGGATACGCGCATATCGAGGTGATGCCCACCCGTTGGGGTGGACGTCCTTACCACTAACCACTATCACTACCCACCGCGTCTGTCCTATTGTTCCTCGCCCTCTTCTGCTAAATCTTCGTTGTCTTCGAGTTGAGCGTCCGGAGTCCATGGGTCGTCGTACGGCAGAACTCGACTGACGTGGACCACCTCCTGTGCGCAGTTTTTATGTTGCCGCTTCCGTACGCGATAATTCACTTCTCCTATTTTCTCCATAATATAATATGGTCCGAACCACCGTAGCATTAGTTTCTCGCTTTTCCCGACTTTCCGTACTGGGGTGAAAACCTTCACTTGATCCCCTGCCTTGAACTCCAATGTCCGATGACAAGCGTCGTGTCGTTGTTTATCCTTTTCTTGTTTTTTATTGATAGCCTGAATCGCTTGATTCCTAACCGCCAATGCTCTATCCCGCATCCGCATGACGTCCAGATTCGTGGTCGATGTAAGGAGGCTGGCCTCCGTTGGTAATGTTGGTTCTCGTCCGTAAACCAACATGAATGGTGAGAAGTTAGTCGTGTCTTGTTTCGCTGTATTGTAAGCGAACGTAACTAATTTAAGGTATTCGTCCCAGTCCGAATGTTCTTTGCTCGTGTATTTCGCTAGCATGTCTGCCAGCGTTTTGTTGAACCGTTCCGTCAATCCGTTGGCTTGAGGGTGCTATGCCGTCGTGAAAGTACTTGTCGTCCCCATTAATTTCAACAATTGTGTCACTAGATCCGACCTAAAATTCGTCCCTTGGTCGCTCAGCAGGAACCTGGGGCTGCCGTGTCTACAGATCACCTCGTCGAGAAGAAACTTTGCCACATGGTGTGCCTTTGCATTTGGAAGTGCTTGTGTCTCTACCCATTTTGTTGCGTAATGTGTTGCCACCACGATGACCGTTTTGCCATTTCGGCTCCTGTGGAATGGTCCTAGGATGTCGATTCCCACCCTGTCGAACGGTAGACCAACGGCAATTGGTTACAGATATCCTACCGGTTTTTGGGTTTCCGCCCCCTTCCGGGCCTGACAAATCTCACAGCCCTTAACGAACTTCTTTACGTCCTTTTGGAGGGTTGTCCAATAATAACGAGTTTTGATTTTCTGCAGCGTCTTTACTATACCCAAGTGACCACCCGTCGGTTCGTTGTGGTGCGAGTGTAGGAGTTCTTTTACTAAATGCTTCGGGATGACCAAGCAATTTTCTAACCCTTCCCGGGTTTCTTGTGGCTTATATACCATCCCATTTATGATCCGGAAGTTCTTTGCCCTTCGTGCTATTCCTATGGTCGCCGTCTGAGGTTGTAATATTGCTTCCCTTAACATCACGATTTCCTTGTCCTAATCCTGCTCCTTCTTGAGGTTCTCCTCCTGTAGTAGTAGTGTTGGTACCATTTCGCTATATTCCATATCTCGTTCCGTTGGTTCCCGTACTGGGTGTCGCGAGAGGCAATCTACGTCCTGCTGAAGACTTCCGCTTTTATGTTTTATGACGTAGTCGTATTCGGACAACTTGATGCACCATCTCGCTAGTCGACCTGTAGGATCCTTTAGGGATCGCATCCAGCACAGGCTGTGATGATCCGTGATTATCGTGACCGGTCTACCATATATTAAAGGCCTCAGATATCCCAGTGCCCAGATCACTCCTAATCCCTCCAGCTCGGTGATGCCGTAGTTCTCTTCTGCTTTTGAAGGCTCCGACTGCATTTTTTCGTCGGGACCTTTTTGCAATAGAATCGCCCCTACCCCGATTTTGCTGGAATCCACGCGTAGTTCGCATTCTTTAGTGGGATCAAAGTGCTGCAGTACAGGCGCGGGTAACAACTCTCCTTTTAGGGACTCAAATGCCTTCTGCCTTTCATCTCCCCATACGAATCCTGGTTTTTTCTTTGTCAAGATATGAAGCGGTCGTGCGATCTTTGAGAAGTCCTTTATAAACTTCCGATAGTATAGCACATGCCCATGAAACTTTGTTCTTGCTTCACGTTCCTAGGCTTCGGGAAGTCGGTAATCGCAGATAATTTTGTCATGTCCATTGCTAGTCCCTTCTCGCTCACTGTATACCCTAATATGTTTAGTTCCCTTTTGGCGAAGTTGCATTTACTTGGTTTGAGTGTCAGATTAGCATTTTGTAATCTCTTGAAAACTAGCTCAAGTTTCCTTAAATGATCCTCCAGGGTCTCCGAAAATACGATTATGTCGTCAAGATAGATCAGTACTTCTTTCCATTTTAATCCGTGGAAAACCTGGTCCGCTAATTGTTGGAACGTAGCCGGGGCGTTTGATAGTCCAAAGGGTAACACGTTACATTCGTATTGTCCATGTCCCTGTACCACAAACGCGGTGTATTTTTTGGATTCCTCTTCCATCGGTACCTGCCAATAGTCGCTGAACATGTCGAGTGTCGTAAAATACTTTGCTCCACTGAGGTAGGTCAGTATATCGTCTATCTGAGGGAGCGGGTAGTTAGATTTCCTAGTTACTTCATTCAGTTTTCTGTAGTCCACGCAGAATCTCATTGGATCATCTCTTGGATTTGCTTATCGATCACTTCCCTTTCCATTTGTGACACGCGGTATGGCCGGCTCTTAAATAGGACGTCGTTTTCGACCTCTATCACATGTTGTGTCATGTGTGTCCTACCGATTGAGTCCATGGTCTTTGAAAACACTCCCGGGTACTTTAAAATTAGGGCTCCCAATGTTCCCTGTTGTCTTCACCGTCACTTCCGTACTGGTTCCTGGTTGACAGGTATAATCGCCGATCAGTGACACCTTCTTTCCTTTAGCGGCGGTTCGTGAGTTATCCTGGGGTGTAGCGACGTTGTTCGCTTCTTCCGTCACTGGACTTAGGCTACCGACACCTTCTGTTGTCAGTGGGGTCGTGTTCGTTGTTACTAGTCGTGTGAGTGTTTGTCTGATTTCGCGGAGACACGATTCGTGGTAAATTCTTTGATAGTCGATGTCGGTGTTGCCCATCGGAGTCAGCATACTCCTCGAACCTAATTTGCTCTTGCCCTTGGTGGCCGGCTGGATGGTGACCTCGCATCTCTGACCGTTTATATGGAGGATTAAGTTCTCGTTTATGAGGTCAATGAAGGCTCCCATTTCCCGTAGTGTTTTCATTCCGATCAACAACGGGGCTGGTAGATTCTGTACTACTATTGCTGATATCGTTTACGCCATGTTTCCCAGCCGCGTGTGCACCTTTGTTTCTCCTATTGTCGTTACTCGTACATTCCCGACCACTAGGAGGCATCTCCTATTGTGTCCCATTTACCTTTCCCTTAACTACTAGAATCCTCTGCGCTTTTTCTTCCTGCTCCCTTAGTGAAAGGACAACCCCGGGAGCTAATGGCGTTGTCCTTCGTCTTTTGGGGCCTGGGGTCCCTTAGAGAGACACTCGACCGCTATGTGCCCCGGCTTTCCGCATTTGTAGCAGATCGGCCTCCCGTCACTCGTCCACTCGTTTCTTGACCCCGGCTGTTTATTGGGGTTCCTTGGTCTCCACGGTTTCGAGTTCCGCTGATCATAATTAGTTGATGAACCAAGATATGGGTAATTACTTCCGCTGGGTGCGTACATTGGGGAAAACGGGTATCCATAATATGATAAGGGAGGGGGTGGTTGCGCATAATTAAAATGTGGTGGGGTCATCTGCGGGTATTCCGGGGCATTGTATGTTTATCCCATGTAGGCGTAGGGATTTTTCCTTTCCTCCTCCGGTTGTTGTCTTGTGTTGTTTATACTTCGGTGTTCCACCCCTTTCCGGTTTTCTAGCATGGCCTTGGCGAGTAATGTCCACTCGCCCTTCGTTGTGTCTGGTTCTTCCTTCGGTTCTTCCTCTTTCTCTTTATTGTCCATGATTCTTGTAGTTTTAGAATGGGGTCCTTTAGTTCGTCCATTGATTCCGTGTCCTTGTCTACGATCTGGAAGAGCGTTTTCAGGGAAGGGTTCAGTCCCTTCAAGAAACTTCCTTAGTTCCCTCCCGTTCATCGTTGGGTCGTACTCAAAATACAGCGGAATCAGCTCGTAAAAATACGCTATTACTGATTCCCCTTTTCTTTGTTTGCGGTTCAGTAGCCGGTTTTCCAGTCTTTCTCGTGTGTTTCCTCTCTTAAATTCCTTTTCACAGTCTTCTTTTAGCTCACGCCATGTATGGTTTCCGTTCTTCCGTGATATTTTGTGTATACCAAATGTTTGCCGCTCCCTCCAAGAACGATCCCAGGTGTACGATCTTGAGGGGGTTGTTCCATCCGTTCGCGGCTGCTGTCCGTTCATATCCTGCCAGAAACGTCTTTATGTCGTCGGTTGCCGGGTTGAAAGTTCGAGGCGATATAAAATGAGGTAGCACGGGTTTCTGTTCAATGGTCAGTGCCTCTGTTATTGTCAGGTCGGCCATGGTTCGCTGGATGATGTCTATGTTTTCTTGTCCGTCTAGTTGCGTGTCCTGTCGTGACACCTCTGTTTCGGTGTCTCTTCTGGCCCTGTTTCCCCTATTCTCTTCGGGCTGTGGGTTCCGACGTGTAGTTGTATCCTGTGGAGGTGGCGATCGTCTCGTCAGGGGTGATGTCGAGAATGCTATTTCCCCGCTTCTAACCGTGCTTGAATGGGAAGGCACAAATCCTTCGACTAGTCTCACGGGGATTTCCTGTTGCCTTTTTTTCTCCTCACCCCTTGTTATTGGGCCCGGCATCTACCCTTACGCGCGGCACTTACGACGGGATCAGGTTTTTGGTTAGGTCAATTACCGAAACGGTTTGTCCGTGTTTACCATTGAGATAAAAGCTTAGTAGTGTTTCTTGTTATGAATTGTTATATAAACAAGAGAGATGTCGTTGACCGTGACTAGGTCATGGAGTGTTTATATTTATTTGTTACTACTACTTAATGCTATGGTCAGCACGTTTATTTGGTATAATGAACTCCGTTATATACTCGTGGATTAGTGTCCTGCGCTGTATACCCTTATTATAATTATCGGTCTTTTTCTGCGACGTCCCGTTATTGTCCCTTAGTTAATTTTCCTTAGCTCTAGCTGGCCAAGGTAGTGAAGTAAACTATATGGTTTTATACAAATATATAACTTATTTTTCAGCACTGTTGGGTCGTTGTTATGGAAATTATGAGGAATTGTCCCTCGGCAACGATGCCCGGCGCCTCCACCATGTCACGTTAAGGGTTCGTCTTGCCCTGATATTCAACCAGACTAAAGGCCTGGTCTGTTAACTCCTATTCGCAGGTTATATTCTGCTTACTCTTAGCTGGTCGCCTAGATAATCGGGGGTTTACGAGGCTACGGCCTACCAGTGCTTGTGAGGGAATAACACTACGTCCTCAAAATAACAATACTTTATTGGACACCAATATTCCCCGAGTACAACATATGACTTATCTCTAACACCTACCTTGAGCTGGGTCTGCGGTTGTGGTTCTGTCACGTATACTGGTACACCCTACACGTACACTTTACTGTTCCGTCGCGTACTTTACTCTTAGGCGCTTGTCTCTCGTCACGAGACCGTAACTACCGTTCTTGGAGTTCGGCACCAAGTAGTGGACGGATCGTTGAACCCGGATGAGGCGTTGCTAGTGACGCTACCGATCGTGACACTATTATTTATTATTAGTGAAAGGGAAAGCCTTTATTCCAGCACATTACAACAGCTCCCTTCTTAAAGAAAGTTTATGTGGCAACCGAGGAAGTCAACGAAGTTTAACTCCAAGAAAAATGTAAGGAATGTACCGAAAAAGTCTATTGGCCCTACGTATACAGATTGTTAACCTTAGCGCGGAGCAAAAATTGAGAGAGACGGTGTAATGGAACATATACGTATGTCTAAGAATGAGAGAATATTAGAAGCAGCCACTCCTTACGTAGCGACTGGAAGGGAGGCTCGACCGATACGCGATCGAAACAAGCGATTTTTAATTCTTTTTTGTTTCGCTAATGAATTTCGTATTGGCTATCCCGTACCGAGATTGCTCCTCGTTAGAGTTAACACTCTGTATACAGGGTGGCGCAACCTATTCGCGTCGGTCTCTATGGAAAAAACGGCTTAACTTTTAAAAGTTTTTTTTTGATTTCATGATATACAGAATCTTTAGGGCTACAAGATAAAAATATTTTGAATTATACAGGGTGTTCCGAAATTAACAATAAATATCAAAGGTATGTTTTTTTTTTAAATGAAACACCCTATATATTATATATTTTTTGGAATTTTGGATTTTTGGATTTTTTTTTTGGAAAAATTAACCAAGGTTTATGTATTACTCCCTATACCTATCTCTTTCCGTTTGCGAGATATTTAATTATTTCTAAGTTTGCAGTGTATGATAAAAATATCGCGTACGCGCCCCATAGTAAATTTTTAAATTTTTCCAATTCATCGTACAGGGTGATTAAATACATTTGACCAAATAAAATTTATACCTAACACACTTATTTTAAATCAGACACCCTGTATTTAATTATTTTAAATGAAAATATTTTGATTACCTTTCATTTGGTATAAGGATTCCCTATATCTAAATCCAGTTTCTTGGTAAATACCATTTTTATTTAAATCCCGCCCAACTTTATAATTATTTATAACTTAATTATCTATAACTAAATTAATCTATATCTAAATTAATTATCTATAACTAACTTTATTTATAACCTGTTCTATCAAGTGCCTATTAAATTTTTCCTATAGAGGCCGACGCGAATAGGCTGCACCACCCTTTATTTTATTGTAACTTCATAGAACTCAACTTGTATTATTGAATGCAATTTAATCCCCAACAAGAAACACTTGCAAAATCAACTTCATCAGAATTAACCTCTTGTGTATCAATCTCATCTCTATCAATTTCTTTATTGACTCTTCTGTCAACTTCTTTATCAATTTACTGGACGAGTCTTATTGCGATTGCCGACTGGCGACCCAGCAAAAAGTTAAATTTGAATGGCACTATCAAAATGGGGAGTTGAGTTAAATGCAGAAACGAGATGGCGTTGCCTTGGCTTTTTTTTATTTAAAAGTTGGCTATAGCCGCCTAGGGAACAGGGCTGCCCTACTCTCCCTTGTAGCCGTTTAAAACTTTTTGGGCTTGTTTTTTTTTCAGTATGATTTTAGTATTATTGATGATACCCTTCATAATTTCTTGTGAAGAAAAGAAGCTGAATTTATACAGGGTCAATCACGCTTAACAGATTTTTAAAATTATTACCAATTTTGAGAAAAAATATTTAGTTATTCAAATTTAAAAGACACATATCTTATTACATTTTTTTTAATCTACGTAAAATTGTAGAGTACCTTTAACAAAAATACGGTATTTTAAATATGTATACTTTTTGAGTAATTAGTTTTTTTATAAAAAATTGGACCCTGTTAAGTTATTTTTTACGAGCAGTTGCTTAAACAATTTGAAAAGGTGTTTGTAAAATCAGTCTAATTGTATACATTAAAACAACACCGAATAAGCGTATTAGATCATTAAAATGGTATTTTCTGGAAATGATTGAAAGAACGTTGTCACTTGTTTTATCTTTTAAAGACTGCATAAAAACAAATTAGCAAAATTCCCAGCGGAGTTATCCGGCTCTCACTCGCTTCCATTATTTCAAAAAACAAGTAAATTTTGCACAATAGCTCTCCGTTTGGCTTGTTTCGTTAACAATGAGATCCGCAATTATTATTTTTTCGTCACCCAGACATCTAATTATCCTCCTAAAAGAAAATTTCTTATTTAATGAGAATTTTTACATTCCTTTTTTTACAATAGGCGCATCATTTACTTCTACCACTTTTATCATTACATACCTTCAGCTTACCATATTTTTTTCCTTTTATTTGTTTGGGATATAATTCGTTAATTACCTAATTTTCGCTTTGATTTCCCATCCTGTCCAAGGAATAATGCTCAAATGTTAATAAATCCCAAGTAAAGGTACCTTTTTCCCGACGAATTCCTTGGGGACTTCCTGTTTTTATTGACCGCCTGCTTAAATTATTCACAAAAATATCCTGTATGGAAATAAAAGCGTTAAATAATTACCGAAATTACCGAATGGCTTCTGGATTTGCCACTTAGAATGGATTTTTACTGGGTTGGTAAGCGATATTAATAAACGAAATATGAGAAACTATCGATAAAAAATAATTAGAAGATTGCTAAGTGGTTCTAAGGATAATTCTAAATGCAGAAAAAACTTATTAAATACGACAATAAATAAATAAGAAAAAAATTAAGCGATAAAACCGTTTATTATTGTCCACAATTTCTTGTGCAGGATTCAAAAACGAAACTAAATTGAATTAAAGTTTTAACGAATTAGTTCGTTTTATTCAATTCTTTCTTCATCTCTCCTATTTAAGTCTGCGTCCCTTTCTATTTCTGTTTTTTTCTAACCGCTGCGAAACTCATAAAAACCGAAACTACTATATAAGCACTTTCTCGATTTACTGAAAAAAGTCTCGGAAAAACTTGCACGAGGCAAAAAAGTTACCGTGATTCCCAGTGGAGCATAAATTGCTTCGGCGTTCTCGGGCCTGCAAATACGCCATGAAAATAACTTATAAATAAATATGACAAGTACAACAATAAAGGTAATGTATGCGAGAACTGTCTTCTTTGTGCCCCGTGTAGCTTATATTTTTCCACCGGTACACATTTATAGATAGAGAATAAATGATCTTCGAGATTCGATACTAAACATCTTTGACATAAATTTGTTCGACAACCCGCTTTATCATCGTTTATTGAATAATAGCAAAGAGAATTTTCTCTTTTCATTAAACGTGCCTTTTCTTTATAGTTTTTTTTACATTGTCATTGTCGTTTTTCTTGGTCCTGTAGAGATTTGTCTATTCTTCTTTATATATTCTTCTTCCTTAATAGAGGTATAGCTATGGTGTTTGCTGCATCCGTTGCTTTTAATTATTTCTCTTTCCTGTCGTTTCTTTATCGCTAGATCTTCATTTCGCGTATTCGTTTTCGGTAAATCGCTCCTTGCCTGCTTCTTCTAAAATATCCTTAATCCTTTCTATTACTTTTCTTTGTTCATCCTTTCCTTTTAAGTTTGACTTAAGACTCGTCAATCTTCTGGCATTCTCACTGAACGGTCATATTTAATTGATTTTCTTCTATGATTCGTCGTTTTTGGTTCTTCAGCAGATAATTTCTAGGAAACTAAATGTAAATATGTTCAAAATTAAGTAATAAGAGATTTACAATTTTTTGGAATATCTTCATAGAGTTCAAGTTGAGCTTGCTTTGAACCAAATTGTGTTTTTGAAAATAAATTTTCTATTCTTCTTTGATATATACCAAGTGTGTAAAGGAAAAGCGCATAGGGTATCGGTAATAAAGTAACATAGAAGTCGTCTGGATTGATCCCCAGGAAGCACTAACAGGATATTGCTCGATCCTTCGGCATCTTTAGTAGACGCCTTTCGGCCAAAGGAAAATTATTTACAAAAGTTCACAAATAAGGGTTAAATCAAACTAAAACGAACTATATTGCTGTACCTTACTCGAGTGTTGTTCTTTTGCATATTATTTTCTACCAACATTCTTTGTTTGTATTTTTTTTAATATAGCTCCAGGATTTGTTGCATTCTATGCTTTCGCTATTCTCGAACAAATTAGGGCTAACTCACATGGGCATTTTCTGTTACCTTAAGTAGTTTTTTTTTCTGCGTAAAAACAAGGACATTACACTTTGCTTTTCTTCGAACATTCATCAACCGCCCTGACCTCAAGCGAAGGCATACGTTTCCTGATAGCGCTTATTGCCATTGTTCCAAATGAATGGATGTCTGGCATTATCGTATAGTGTATAGGTGACTGCGTTTGCCTTTAAAATTTCAGATATTTCTTGTGTCTTAAAAACTGTGTCTTAAAAAATTTAAGAAAATTCATAAAGGCCCATTAAAAATTCTACGATATATTTCTGAAAGATGGCATAAATCTTCCCCACAGAATATAGAGAAAAAAAGAGATACATATATTGTGGGATTGCAACTTTCTCACTCTAACCATTTTTATTTTAATAATCTTTCTTTGTTTAACTCATAGAATTACCCTATTACTATATTGCTAACGAACCTACACTTACCCATACTTTTCAACTGAAAATTAGTCAAAGTTTGTACAAAGTACTTAATAAACATTTTGTCATTGGAGCGCAGCAGTAGCTACCGCCTCCGATACCAAGAAATATGTACACAATGAGCTAGTAATATTTAATATCTTTGTATCAGTATCTCGGGAGCCGTAAATAATATCAGCACATTTAACGCTAAAAGATAAAGCCGAATTTATGGTGGTTATTTGTAAAGAGTCAGTGGATGTATAGTGGATTTCCATGTATTTTTGTTCAAATTGGAATTGGGTTGAAACAGTTTCTTATTAGTAATAACTTAAATTTGGGACTGAAATATGGTTTATTTTGGTTACGTTGATACCAATTTGAAGGTAATGCAGATATGAATTCGGGTACCTACTTGCGAAATTTGATAATTTGCAATTCCCTTTAAATAAAGATACCGCGCTGGTCCAAAACTAGAGTTGTTTAAATGCTGCTTCGATTGCTATGTTCGAGGTGTCTGTCTTGAGCGTCTGGGGATAGTTTAGCGCAAGGAATTCTGTAGAATTCTTTCCTTTGCAGGATTCTAGGGTTTCCTCAATTTCCAGGGTCCAAGAAATCTGGCGATTATTCCTTATTCTTAGCTACTTTACGCAACTTGGAGTGCCTAGAAAATTTAGAAGAGCTCGCCCTAGAATATGAGCTCATCGATAAAGCGAAACTATCTGCGAAGTCTATGCTTCAGAGTAGGTTGTTCATATAACAATGGAAGAACTAGAAACAGCGATAATCCCGGAAATTTAGAAGAAAAAAAATAGCTTCTTCTTAAGGCTTTTAGCGACGCTTCCGCATAAATATTGATCAACTTTCACAGAATAATTTGCCAATATTCTATCATACTTATCGAGTCCAAAGAAAACAAGACTTCAGAGTGTAGCGATAATTTCTTAGGCTATTTCCAGAATTGTAATCCCGCTAGTTTTTTTTCGCTTTGGAAAAATATCTCCGGTGCAAGTCCTCTCTTTTTTCGCTATGAATTTAAATGAGGAGGATATTACAACGAGACATCGCTGTCAGGAGAATCTTAACGTGTGTAGCTGAACTTGAATTTTAAGTTGATTTATGGTGCAAACAATGTGCACGTCAATGTAAGGAAGGTCCATTAAAATAAAACACTTCCCAATATTACTTTTTTGCTTAGGAGTCTATGCGTATTTAACAGTATTGCTTTCATAACGCTGTGCAATTTTTTTTGTTCCAGGAATATTTTTATAAGAAAACAATAATAAAATTGGTTTAGATTTTCGGCAAAATTTAGATAGGCTTAAGAAACGAGGCACTTAGAAAATTATTTTCTATTTCATTCTAACTCTAACTAGTTTCAAAAGAAACATTATATCTGTATATCGTTCAATTACGCTTATTAAGTTTGTCTTATGAATACCCGAAAAAACTTAACAAATTGAAACAAGAAGGGGAATTACGAAAATAATAAATTTTCATTTCCATTTCGAACATCAACTCATAGAAGGTCTACATAGGCCTCATCGCAATTGATTTCCAAATACATAATAATTAAACTCACTGCCTGAAAATAACACATCCTGCTTTGAAATATTGGAGACCAATTTGGATCCTCTTTTCATTCGAATTTATTTGCTGTTTATTTATAAAAAAATATTTAAAAAAATGATGAAATTTGTGACATTTTTACATGCCACCAGAAAATTATTTTTTTAGGTACTGATTTTTACTGATTTTTACTACACCTTTTCCAGTTGTATTGAAAGCGTCAGTTGAATTTAAGAATAGTCACTTATATTTCGGAGAGTATCTATTGTATTTCAGAATAGTCAATTTCAATTCAGAAATCATCAATAGTCAATCAAAATTTGCGGTAGTAATGTGCGGTAGTAATTCATTTTTAATTTCTGTCGCCAATCAATCGCCGCAATATGTGCTATAATTAGACCGTTTTATTTTAATTGAATTAGCTAATTCAATATACGAAATTTTATTTGTATTAGAAAAATTGTATCACACAATGTAATTACAAAGTCTTACCAAGCATGCAAAAAGCGGTTAACTTTAATTCTTTTCTCTTGGTTTTACTGTAAATGAATATGTATATGTGTAGTAATGAATGTATAGTATATGAATAGGTCTAATAAATAACATATTTTTCGTTCTTCACCCGTATATACTGCGATTTTTCCCCTTTATCGGCATTTTAGATACTTCTGCAGCCAAGCAACTACTGAAAATGGGCAAAGAATCTCAAGTAAGTAATTTAATGCTATTATCTGTGATAATTAAGGTTAGATACAATGAAAAACGGCCAAAGCTAAAAAGCGACAAAAACAAAAATTAATGCCATATGTTTCCAATTTTTCATTAGTAATTACACTTTTACGTCTTCTTTTTTCTCCGAGACAACAAGCAGGAACATGAGTGATAATACGATTTATGTGCACGCCATTTCCACTTTTTCTGCTAAACACTCGTAGGAAATTTCTGTTTACTTCTAGGGGCATTAAACACAGGGTGAACCGTTCACTAGAACCTTCATTCATCAATAAGTAATTTTTGGTTGTTGATGTTTTTTAATTAATTGAATATTATTGAAGATCTTATCTACTTAAAGCATGATTTTTCAATCGTTCATTTTCAGATTCTATAGGTGAAATCGATTACAATGTGCATACATAAATTCTAAAGTTTTGGATAATTATTTTTAACAGAAGTTCATAAACAATAGGTAATATCATTTTCTAATTCATTGTGAAATATTGTCTCAATAATCGAGAATATTGTGTAAAATCTTGTGCAAAATATCCTAAAAGTTAAACTGCTATTTCATAATTTATTGGCTTTTCAAAATGTGGAATTTTGTATTTAATAATATTGATAACTTTTTTGGCTATTTCCACCCAATGTGGTCACAAATTGCAGCTTCTATCGAAACTTTTCCATGAGAACGATTTTTTTTTAGCAACAATAATTGTTTTATCTATCAAAAACCTTTATTCACCCATATAACTTTCTCCTACAGTGCCTAAGTTCTATTAGAAAGGAGCTGAGAAATGTAATATAGCACGAGTCAATTCTGGAGCTTAAAAAAGCTATTTCAGAAAGCACACTTGAATTTCCGGAGTAATTATAAGAAGTAATCATAATTAACATTTAAAAAAAAGCAGCAATCATTTAACAATTTAGTATCTGCTGTATTCCAAGTAAATTATACATTCCTCGAGCTTAAATTACCCTGTAGTAACAAAAGATTCAGGAAATTATGAAATTGCATTTTTATTTAGCGTATGATTAAGTCAATACAGTCGGTTGGGAAAGCGAAGAAAAATAACTAAAGTCTATTCGAAATTTTCTCTTTCCTATTCTTCGAGAAAAAAGCTAATAAAGGATTGATTTAGTGATGAGGAGTTAATGTGGATGCAATAAAGGAAATGTCGCATAAGAGCCAAAGCATGCATAACCTTCGGTTACGGTTCATCGATTACGATTGCTCTCTTCTGCGTAACGAAATTTATATTTTAAGTTAATTTATTATTTAAGTCCGAATCTTAACGGCTTTTCCTATACTAACGAAATAATTTGAATGAAACATGCTATTCGGCCATGAATAAACAAAATCTTTACCTTATTTTTCGGAAAATCGTGAAATTTTAAGGCGAACGACTGTGTTTTTTATGCTTTGAAATTCATTCTATTCTGTAGAAAAATCGGGTAAAGCTTGAAATGTACTTATACCTATTAAATATTAAGCTTGTATTTAGTGAGTTTATATCATTGAAAAAATACCATTGAAATTAAAAAATATCGTTGAAAGGTAATTCTTGGATATTGATTGGATATTTTATCCTGTATGTCATACGTTATACGGGTGAAAGCTGGGGCAAAAATAACTGCTAAAAGTTTAAAATATTCTTTTAAGGAGACCGGAATACTCGGCAGACTCTCTACGAAAGTCAGCGAATAGTATGAACAATTTAACACACGATTTTTGATACATATCAATTTCACCCCTTTTTCAGACATTCGTATTCCTAAAAAAATGGTAATAACAATAACCGATGATTTCATGATTATCTTTACCTTTCTCCGATCTGTTTACTACTAATAACAATTTGCTGGCCTCAGTACAAGTACATAATTTTGATAACTTTCACGAGATGGGACATTAGTTTTTTTTGCCTTAAGAATATGAGTTCTAAATACATGGTTTGATAAATTCCTGTTTGCTGCTCTTTTTTTACAGCATAAAACTGGTATAACTGATTTCTTTAACAATTAATAATTGTAAGGATTCACGTTATAAGTTGTAATAACCGTTGACGTTGACACTAGGTCATTCGGGGATGGAAAACATTTGGTGGTAATTTGAAAATAAAATGACATGTGTACGTGATCCGAATCATAAATACGGCGAAAATCGAGATAACGGTTACTAAATAAAAGTTATTACAGACACACATAAAATAGACAATAATATTGGATTAGGAAAGTGAGTATTAGAAAATATCCTGAAGGCTAGTTGAAATGAAAACTTTTTGTTAATCCACAATTAAATCTGCGATAGTGCGTAAACAGTTACGTTAAATTTAAAAACTTTTTCTGTTTTTATAAATATCACTTCTGTTATTTTTCATTCGATTAATGGAACCATTAGAAACAAAATAATCGAGTATTGAGTTACATTATAGTTATTACATTATGGAAATCGTTACTACATTATGGGAAATTAATCATTTTTTGCTATTTTGATAGAATCTACATTTTTTACATTACCAGGAATATTCTCAGTTTCTTAATAATAAAATTTTCAAAGTTTCCAACTCCTGAATTAAATAGATTGCCAGTTTCCATCAGATAACTTAATTCCTGTTCGAGCAACTGGCACTGAGTGAATGAAAGTAGCGAAAAACTATCTTTCAGCGGTAATTGATGAAGAAATGACGAAACATAGAAATAAACTCATACTTCTAATGGATGACAATGAACGTTCCTGATCTTTGATTTTTTAATTACCCCACTTTGGCTCTTTCTTCTAGAGTTCCTATCCGCTACGCACTATTAACGGTCGAGAACGGCTCCATTAAGGCCTTTGATTCCTTTTTTTCAGGTCCGGGCCACATAATCCAGTAATTTATCAGACTGAAGGAAGGGTGGTCCTCTAATTTTTGTTTCGATTAGCAATAGTGGATGATAAATTACGACGTATAAATAATAATTGCAAACCCTTTCAACAAGGGATTCTCACTCTTGGTAATCGAGTATATCCGCAATCAGAACCTATGCACAATCTAATTTAAGTTCTACTCTTAAGCTTAATTTTGGTGCAAGTTATACATATACAGAAATAAAGAAACGATAGAAATGTTGAACATTAGTTTCTGTGAGAAATTGTAAATGGTGTAGTACATATGCTATACCTACATGCGAATTTAACAAAAATTGTTTACTAATACCTCCAACTCCAAGAGGATAGCATCATTAAAAATATACATAGATAGAAAAATGATTTTTGTTTTAAATTCTTTGTTCATTTTAGTGCTTTTAAAACAACTAATGTAAGATTTTAGTGCTCAATCCTTAACCCTAAAAAATTACATTTTTACCATTTTGTTGTCTGACCTCCAAGAGTAAAGTAAATGTAATTTTAGGGGTTAAAGGTTGAGCACTAAAACCTGACTTTAGCTATTTTAAAAGCACTAAAATCATTGAAAAATTAGAGATCAAATTCGTTTCCCTATTACTATGTTTAAATATATTTTTTCTATGTTTATGTGTTTTTAATAACTCCAACACGTTTTTATCAAATATCTTTAAGATTAATACCTTAAATGAAATTCTGAGTAGTGCATTCGAAAGCACTAAATAACAGTAAATTCTGATATATTATTTTTTAATTTTGTTCAAATATTTAAATGTGGAGGTGCTAGCTTTATAAACTTAGCACCGCCATTTTCAATCGAAATTTTCTGCTTAACCAGACGAGCACTAAAATTAGTAGGTGGGCACTAAAATAGCACTAAATTATGATGTATGATTTTTTAATTTTTTTGATAGTGGGGGTGCTAGGTTCACGCGGGTCTATAATTGATCTTATTACCGGTGAAATATCCGTAATGTTAGATGACTATCCTATTATGTTGATCTATTTCATCCGTTTGAAACATCAGTTATAAATATTCATGAATTTTAATAAGAGTTGGTAAAGTATGTGAATATTCCAATCGCGTTTCTAGCAGATCACGATATCAATTCATGCTTTCTATGTCACTTTTTGGTCTCCCTTTTTGTAGAATTGGTAGGGGTTTTAAGAGGAAACGCATTACTTTCTACGGCATAAATTTTCTCAGAACGTGTGACGCTGGCAGAAGCCTCATTGATTTTAATTGTAAACGTTCTTTTAGGTGCGATTCTAATGCATTTTTGATAAATTTCGACAGCTTAGTTTTGAGAAAACGGTAATATTTTTCTCCACTCAAGCAAATTTTATTCCATAATTTTTCAAGATTACTTTTTTCCCAACCATGGATGGATTGAAATATACTGAAGACTTTTTATCCAAGTGCAAACAGAAATAAAAATTTTTTAAGAACGCCTATTAATTATGATGAATTTATTAATTATGTCTAAGGAGATAGAAAGCCCGCAAGATTGTTGAAATTTGGCGATAAATGAAATGAAATTAATAAACCAATCCGAGATTTCAGTCTTCAGAACAATATGACCCCAAAATAATAAGAATCAAGTTTATGGAATAATTTTAAGCGATTTCGGCCCGATCGAATTTGGCTGGAGTATTCAAAAGGCGGTATACACACCATGAATAGTAAATCTTTCGAAGTTTTGAGAAAATGAGACCGGCATTTTTTCGAGTGTATGTCATTCACTGAATTATTCACGATGCGTATACGCCCGTAAACCGAGTAATATTTATGGAAAAAATCAAGAAGAAAACGGAATAAAATTGACTCCTAAAATATATTATTTGTGTCTATTTAAAGAAAATATAATAAAAATGGCTTTTTAAAAATACAACTTGGTTCCATTAATTATGAATGTATTTCTTAAGAATAGTAACGATAACCATTTATATTTTATTTGGGCATGCTACGCAACGGATGTATTCTGACTTTTTACACATTAGGTTGTTGTGCATCTCTTCATGCAATCTATAGAAAGCGGTTGTGTATTGTGTATTGTGTGTACACAACCGTACGGTGGATTTTCACCATAAATATCAATCAGGTAACCCTCTGCTGCGACGCCACTGGAATTAAAATTTAAAATCTAATTTCATGACAAGAAGCCCCTTATTACTGCTAACAAACACACTAAGTTTAAGCAAAATAAGCGAAGAGAATTTTTAGTAATTTATGAAAAACCGACTGTTTCATTAAACATTTAACACCCCGTAACTCGGAAACGAAGCAAATTAGGACACACGTTTATACGAACTTTTCTTCATAAAATATTACAAGGAATCACTCCCTGAAATTAAAGTCATCATTTAAGTGACACACCCTGTATCTTGATGATTAATAAGTCGACAATTTACAAAACAATATAGTTTATTATTGAAAAACGTGTTTCTAAAACCAGGTTATAAAAGAAGAATCATTTAGGCAAGTGACAGTTCTTCTGCCTAGGTTAGGTTGTGGCTCTAGGATCGTCCCGAATACGCAACAGGTAGATACAGTTTTGAAAGAGCAACAAGCCTTGTTGAAATAAGAGAGAAAATAATTTAACTTTCTGGAATTATGCCTGAATTGCTCAGGAATATGGGACGACATCTGAATAACAGGTTTGGCTATTGTTTAGCAGAAAGTGGTCGAATATTTAAACCCTTATTAAAATAATCTTTAGTTTTTTTTAGTTCTTTCATTTTCAGTTTTAAAATTATCGTTTTGTTTATTTTTGGAATTTCCTTTTTATTTATTTTTACAATATACTTTTTTTTAAGCAATTGTGGCAAAAAGACACCTAAAGACTTCTATTTTAATATTAGTGACATTTTTTCAATAAAATATCGTTTAAAAATTGTCTTTTTTTATTTTTTTGTTTGATTCGACGTACACCAATTCGATCCCGTTTTGGTCAGTTTTGATACTGTCGAAATTATTTTATTTTGGATCTATCTAATCGAAGCAAAGCGCGGAGTCCGGTCAAGTGGAACAATTAAATTTATTAGAAATTATCGCGACCTTCTATTGAAATGTATACTGGTAGACTGGATTTAACTGGTAGACGCTTTAATAATTTCGAATGAATCCATTCTTTGATATATTTATTACATTTTTTGAAAAACTTTTTAATTATATCAATCTCTATTGGCTCTCTACACTTCATCATACAAAATCCGTTAACATTAACCTATTCTCGGTTGTTGTATATCGGTATCGTTTCGCATTTAAGTTTGAACTTATAACAGGAGGATGATATATTAGGTACGAAGGGTTGAAATAACTGTTTTCGACCTCTAGTTCATTTACGTCTATCAAGTCATTTGTATGAAAATCTTTGTATGAATGTGGAAAATCGCCTGGGCGGGTCGCTGAAACTTGAACAATTTTCCGGGAAAAATTACGAGTTTTCGAGTGTATGCTAGCCCGCATGTGGCTCTTCAAATAGAGACGAAATCGGCTAAAACAAACGGTTGGTTGATGCGATAATTGTAATAGACAAGAAATTGATGTATAGGGAGTTGTGGAAAAGTGATCGTTTTTTGATGTTTAACATTTTGACTAAGGTACAGCGTATTTTAATTTGTTTTTTTTTTTCCTTCGATTTTGCTGACTTTACGGAACAATTCATATAACGTTGCGATTTGAGATGAATTTCGAAAGTGCTTTTTCGACAGGTTTGTCGCGCCGTTTCCCTAAAACCTGAACTACAAAGGCAATAAGAAAACGACCGTGAAAAAGGAGCAATGAAAAAGAAGAAGAAAGACGACAATTTGTCCGCTCGCGTCGTTTGAAAAATTCTTTAATGCCTCAACTTTCTCATTAATATTTAAACGCATTATTTTTGTTTTCAATTTCCTTCAAATACAAACGGGGAGGATTTTTTTACACCGTTTTAGGGGAAATTTTGTAAATTAATTCCCCGACCTGAAGAAAATTTAGTTTACGGGCTTGTTGAAAGCCCGTTTTTGGTTGGATGTTTGGTAATTCTGGCTGCAAAAGGTTGAAGTTATAGCTTTTTTAATGTCTCAAGTAAAATAACAAAGTTTTCTATAAAATTGTTATAAAGTATGTAATAAAGTAAAAATAAAAAAAAACAGTGATTAGTCTTAAACTTTACTATAATAAATGATTTAAAAAAATATTACACTTTTACAGGGTGTTCCAAAATTGTTGGGACACAGAGCTACCACGTGCGTATCAAATACAGTTTTCTTAAAGAATCTTCATCTTTCTGACATGATCACTTTTTGATATCATATAATATCTTGAGGTAAGGCACATGAAACCACATTAAAAATATGATTTCTTGAAGGCACAATTTGGAGAGTACCTACGCTTCTTCCATTTGTTATATTGTATCCCGGTGATGAAACTAAATTATTAATCCCATTTTTCCCGTATCAATGCGTTAATTTTTTTAACACAATACCGTACTCAAGCTCTCCAAGCTCTGTTTGCAAGCTTGTATAAATTTATAAAAAAAAACGTTAGCTTAATTGTTTTAAATTTTAAAGCGAAATTCGATATCGAACCAACTGGCATCTATCCCTATTGTTTTTCGTCGGGAACAATAAATAATTCAAGCCAGCGCAGAATTCTCGCCAGACACTATCTTATTGATATGTCGTTTCCTAACAATGAAGTTAGATTCGTTAGAGCTCGTCCGGAGTCTGTTTTAAGCCAATGATTCACCGAGAGCCCTTAAATCTTTGGACCGATCAGGATCGGACCGTTCTGGAAACTTCAATTTAAACTTTAAATAGTTTAAAATTTCGATCTGCGTCGATTTATATTATCGAATTAACCAGAGCATACCTAACAGAGCTATTATCTACATAGATTAAATAACTCTTAATGTAAGAAGTATGAAGAGGATTAGCGAATTTCTATAGATCCTTAAACTTATTTACAAAAATTGGTGAACGCCAATGAAAGCTACACCAAAATTTTTGGCAATACTTATACGTTTCTTAGTACCTACTAATAAAAATACAATAATTTTGGTAGAAGAAATAAAACACTTGAATCCACAAAATATTGAAATTATCGAGTTAAATAAACATGTGTGTATTTTAAATAAACCACAATTTTTTAAACTTACTGGGTGTTTAAAAACATGTACTTGTAAACTTTTCAAGGTACTAGAACCTGTCTTCAAATTAAATAGAATCACAATTAGAAAGTTCCGTTTGGATAGAAAAATGGAAATTTCAATCGAGTTCGGTTCTGAGCACATTCATTCCGATGCCTCTGCTCTTTCTCCTATTTCAAAGGACGTACAATTTCTTAATGAATGCAGATGTAGGACAAAATGTATCTACGAATTGTATAGGAAAAGGAAATTAAGCAATCCGGAGATTCGTACGAATAATAAACATTTCTTAAACCAGCTCAATATTATTACATTTCCCAATTCGCATGCACATAACATTTTATATTATTGTCTATTTTCAGTTTATCCGGACATGCCCAACAAAATAAGTTTCCTCTTGCCTCTTTGTTAACCTGCTCGAACGTTCGAATATGTAGTGACATTGAAATTTTATGAAAATCCATAATTTCCCTAGTCCATTTGTTCCTACAACCGCGAATATTAACCAAAAGATAATTCTGAATTAACAAAATGACTTCTAATAATTATTTCTAATTTGTATAATAACGTATATTATGAAATGAAATTTGTTTTCTAAAATAATATGGCCCGTATTCAGCGCCTCTGTTTAACTTTAGAGTTACTCTAAAGTCGCGTCTTTAATGTGACAGATTTACATTGTTGTTATGGAGTAAGTAGGGACTGGAGACGCGACTTTAGAGTCACTCTAAAGTTAAACAGAGGCGTTAAATACCGGCCTATGTCTTTTAATAGACAGTTTTCCACATGCAGCAGCAATATAAACTTCAATCGCAAAAGTTCTAATTGATATTTCTGGGCGTAGGCGTTTTTCCAATTTTGCCGTTAAATACCATTCGAGTTGAATTAAATTAGCGATAATTAATAATCTTGCAAAATCAATAAAACTTGTATAAGTGACCTTCCGTAAAAGAGAAGACTCCCGCCGAACTTTTGACAAAATAAACTGAACTTGTTTAATTTATGTTTAGTTTGTCGCGTGATTCGCTTTGCCAGCCAATTTGCCGTCTCCATAGTTCCCTTTCTATCTGTGTTCGATAAGAAAGTATTTCAACTAAGAAACTATTTAATTAAGCACGTTAAACAATATTATCTATTATATCGCATCGAAGGTGTAGGTAGAAAAACGGACAACCGATAGTTTTTAATATTACACAGAGGGATGAACCGACGACCCCCTCCTCGCGAATTTCGAATTTGGCTTACCATAGCAAGCAATGTTGCCAGCTTTACAATGAGCTCTCAAGACGCGGGCCATCAAATCAAGTGGTAGGGCGGGTTGAATAAGAAACGTCGCTCGATGGGGTGTTTTTAAGCTGTCCGGCATTATACGCATAAAAAAGGTTTTTTAGAGGTTAAAATCGCATTTACTGTCTCTTACAGATTTTGGCTTACCTATATGTAGGTCTTACAGATGCTCTCAGAATTCGGCCATAAGTTTCCTGTTTTTTTAAGACCGGGAGCAATCGTTTTAAAAAGAATTCATAAAAATTCTGGTTTGGTTTTGGTTGTACTACTTGAAACTTGGATTATCCTTGTAGTCTAATATTTACGAGTATGTATTCTTTATCGATTGTAAGATATTTTGTTTTTGGGTCCTATGTCGCGGCTATTTTGTCTAGGGCTATTTTAACGGGATACGCTAAAATCACCATCTGAATTCGGTGGACTCGGTCATGCCAACAATGCATCACGTCTACAACCATCTTTGTTAAATTCTTTTTCTGAGCTATAATACTTGGAGACTCCGAGCGTTTTGTTTGCTTTGATTAGCCTTTCCCCGCTTTTTTTTAGTTTATTTTTTATCATAGATTTGTTTTTATTCCGGTCGACTGCGCACAAACAACTCTTAAGGAGCAGAAAAACTAAAACCGCTATAACAATAAATAACATTGAAATTGTGGGAATGAGAGAAGCTTTCGTTATTTAGTGAAGGTAACAAGGTTTAATTGCAATTAAATTAAAATTAATAGCTTATTTATACAGGAAATATACTATGTACTTACTATGTACTCTAAGTTTCAGTAACATTCAAGATCTGCTTGCTCAACATTGATTAATTTTGATTTTAAAATCTTTTCCTGGGACGTCTGCCGCAATTTTTGCAATATCAGGCAGTAGGTATAGAAAAAGGCTGATCTTTTATAATTTATTTTATTGCAGATTGAAGAATGCATTTCTTTCTCCGGAAGACCTGTAAGCTAGTAACATTTATGTACAGAGTAAAAAATCCTATCCATGCATGAAAATTCGCAATTTTAATTCCTGGTTATTCAATCGTGTATTCTTTGTTCATACGGGATTCATTCAAGAGTTCTTAATTCATTCCTTCCTCCGATTCTTAAAAACACTTTTACACTATAAAGAGTTAAAATTAGTTATAGCTTTAGGACTTCCTCCAAAATTTCGAATATAATTTCACATCTAGCAGGTTTATTGGAGTTTATTTACAAGATAAACCCCGGAAAAAATATAATCTATCCTCCAGAGATAATACAACACTTTTCTCCTTTTTCATACAACACAATCACTGCACGTTGTATTGTGCACCGAGGTATATTAAATGGAATATGAAATGGGGAATCCATGCTGAGATGCTGAGAATTCCCTCTGATATATTCCGAGGTGTCAGAGATTGCCATTAGGTGTGCCTTTCTCAGTTTAACATATCAAAAGATGGATTTTATATTAAACGGGGTTCAAGGGACCAATATTACTCGAGATGGAAAAGCGCATACCTAAATGGCTGTGCATTACATTTTTAGATTACCTTTAGGTATATGAAAGGTTAACGTTACAAAAAAGGATTTACATCAGAAACGTTATGTATCACTATTTGAGTTTTATTTTAATTCACAGACAGTAAGAAAGTTATTTCATGTTTATAATAATACGATAAAGCCGTTTACCCTATTTACCATACCCAATTTTCAATCATCCATTCAATAGAAAATTATTCATCCGGTCGAAACTCAGGTTTTTTATTGTTTTCACTTTTCTCAAAAACTCAGAATTGAAGAGAGAACTCAGAAATTCATCCAACAACGTCGCTACCAAATCAGACCTCTAATAATTGAAGTCTTTATAAAAAATTATTAGAAAAATTAATTTTTGGAAATCAAATTTCCACTTTAACTATTTATCGTATTTACTTATTGATTGAGAATAGTGCGGATAGGCGTCACTTGAAGACGGTAACACCGCCTTTATGAGCTTACTCCAATGATTAATATAACTGATAAGATAATTTAATTGGTCCCGGAATGAAGGCGAAAAGTGAAAATGTGAAATGTGTTTGAAGTTGGAAAAGGTAGTTAACGAGTTGAATGGAATTACCAGGAAAGGAGACTGCCACTTCGTGTAATTAGTAGAAAAGTTCTATTTCGATCCGGAGATAGTTAACTTGATTAAGATCTGTTAATTTGATAGGTGAGATGTTATTTTAAAGATTGTATGTGCAGCTAAAAAATATTACATACCGCAAGGCGTTACTTTCTTTCGCATAGGAACATGTTACAACATGCAAAAAATGTATATTCTCATTGTTTAGTTTTATATATTGTTTGTGAACAATAAACGTATATAATTAATTAATCTCGCTTACATCGAGTTTCCCGTCGCTAAACAAATTTTTCGTAGTTCCCGAAAATGTTTCATACCTACTCGTTTCGTATATTTCAAAATTTCAATATATTCGTATAGCGACGAAACGTGTGCTTTGAAAAATAAAAGAACCTTCCTTACGATACATATTTACGCAAAGAAATAAAGAATTCCCCTCAGAACAGCTAATATTAATATATTCTTTGCTTTGCTCCTTCAAAGCTACAATTTACTCGAAATAATAGCGTCGCTTTTATTTTACGTTTTCGAACGTGCTAAATTCTTGTTTTTTCTTCGAATGTTTTATTTTTTATTAAACAGCAGAAATTATATTTTTTACTTTGTGTAGCATCCACAATGTGTTTAATTAACCACTTAATCGCCTTTAACGTCACCTTCAAAATATCATTATAAGGTCTCAAAGAGGAGCTACGAATTACAAATTTACATTTCCGTAAATCGGTAACGTAAAAATCGTTAATTACAAAATTTAGTAGCTTTGACTACCTTGTTCATTTGGTGAAAATTGATAGCCTAGTGGCGGTTTGAATTAAAATTGTACTACATTCGATGTTTATTGTAGATTAATATACCTTCTGACAAAAAATTACCCGCAATTTCCGATTTAAATTACCTGTACTTAATATTTTTGACTTTTTCAAGTTCATGTAGAGAGATTTCTCAATCAGTTTGGCTGTAGCAGCTGATTGAATCAGTTCATCTCAGTAGTGCTCTGCGAATATTGCAATAGACAAAAATAATGAGCAAAGAGTTTCTCTCATATTTTGGATTTTGTACAAAATTTCGTGGGCCGAATCGATGTAGATGCTTAAGGTGACTCAGTTTTATCAAAAACCTATATTTACAAATGGTATAAAACTTAGACAGTCGCTAAAGAGTTGCCTTGTTCCGGACAGTCTTCAACTTCTTCAGCCAATGACAACGGCGTGAAACTAAAAAATATTGAGTGAGGATAATAATACAGATTTTTTTACAATCTAGGTACTTTGTGGTAACAAATCCTCTTTGTCGCAGAAATTTACGGCTTTCATCGACCACTTTAAACATCATTAGAGAATAATGAGCATCCCTGGTAAAGATATAGGCACATTAATCAAATTATACCACCATCTCTCCCACTTCGCCAACCCGAAATCCCAACTTTATGGACTCTCCTTCTCTTGGAGAAATGTCCATTAAATAATTACTGAAAATATGATGGCATTGTGTGTTGGAAAATGTTCGTTTTACTCAGCGATAATGGTTTTTAACCAGTGGTGGATTCGCTTATTTTAACATTAAACAGGGAGATATTGAACTTAAAAATTTACTTCTCAATGAACTAAAAACACTTATAATTTAATACAGAATCAGAAAAATTATAAATATGTTCGCGCTAAATTTATTGTAATGTGCTCAGTTCTGTGTTGGGCTTCCTCTTATTTAACGTTTCACAAGTTACATATACTCTGTGGGCAAAAGGTATCGGGAAATTTGAATTAAAATTTTTATCTGATTTCGTTGGGACAATTTATTTTTATTTTTAGGTTGGCAATACTATCACTAATATCTATGCCAAATTAAACGTGAAAACATTAATTAGTTTCTGAGATACGCATCCTTTTATAAACAGCTACAACTGAATTTTTCGTTTTTCATAATGTCTGAAACTATTCAACAGCGCAGCTCCATTAAATTTTGTGTCCGGAATGAAATTTCTGTTGCCTAAACATTGAGAATGTTGCAGAAGGCCTTCGGTGAGAAAGTTTTATCGAAAATAAGAGTTTACGATTGGTACAAAAAGTTCAAAGAGGGTAGAGACAAGGTTCGGCCAGGACGACCAGCAACATCAACTGATCAGCTTCACGTTAACAAAATTAAAGAATTAGTCCTCCAAAATCGTCGATTGACAGTCAGAGACCTTACTGACCGTGTTGGAATATCGGAAGGCTCGGTAAAGACCATTTTGAGTAACCATTTGGATCTCAGAAAAGTGAAATCTCGTTTGGTGCCAAAATCGCTCAATTTCATGGAAAAACAGCGCCGCGTTGAAATTTGTGAAACAATGCTTTCCGACTATGAAGACAAAATGAAACGCATCATAACTGGAGATGAGACTTCTGGCTATTCGCTAAACTCAAGAAACCGCTCCGTGGACGCCGTTTTGAATCGATAGAAGAAATAAAAACCGAAACGAAGAAAAAATTGAAGCCTATACCAGAAAAGCACTTTACAGCCAGTTTTGAAAATTGGAAGAAACGTTGGCGCAGGTGCATTGCATCCAGGGGGGACTACTTTGAGGGGGACGAAATGAATTTAGATGAATAAATCATTTTTTTGCTATTTTTAAACAAATTCCCGATACTTTTTGCCCACAGTATATTCCATTTCCTTTTATATTTGACTCTTATAAAGGGCGCCCAAATTGCTACAATGAATAAAAGTGCAAGATTGCACGAGCGGCGTTTTCATTTAATAGATCTTTTTGTACGACTCGGATAGCGGCTCTCTCCAAAACACATTTAAAAATTAATAATTTTCCCAGCTGGATTCTATTCTGTTAATGGAAATTCATATAACTTTTAAAATTGCCCCCGCGTTAAAATTTACGCTTTTGTTAAACCGGGTCATCATATATTTTCAAACAATGACTAAATATGTATACATGGCTATACACTGTGTCTAAAGTCGAGCGCTACATTCGTCCGCCAATTCATCGCGCCGAAGCCGCGACTCTCCACAGTTCGAATGATTCTCTCTTTCTACTGTTTGCAGCGCTCGAACATAGACACTCTGTATACGAATATCACAGGAGTATTTCTATAAAATTTACGATTTTATATTTTAGCTTGTAATTTAGGTATTTTGAGAATAATGATAAATATAATGAACAAAAGAATAAGACTCTTAAAACATTGTTACAAAACGAATCAGAAGAAAATAAACATAAATTTAAAGAAGTGAGAAAAATATGGAAGGTGGATGCAGAAAGAAAAAAGAATATATTGTATACGAAGGAGAGATTAAAAACGTAATTAAGGAACATAGACCTATTAAGTAGTTAATAGGTCTATGATAAAACCCGTATATCAGCATTAAAACTGCTATTAATTTCGAAAATCTATTTTATCGTGGAAATAATTAACCGTGAAGAGTTTTTTACTAAACTAATTTATTACGAAGATTCTATTTCGCCCGAACCGATAAGTTCAAACTTTTATAAATCTTTATCAATCATGTAGATATTAATAAAAAAATCTGGATTTACGAAATAGGATCTGAACTATTTTAATTAGGTACCCTCTTTTACACGGGCGATTTAATTACCCAAAAATGCACTGTATTACGATCCATTAAAAGTTTCTAGCAATTTTTCCCCTCTAATTTCCCAAGACTTTGAGATTGTTAACTGATTTTTATCTCGAAAAAAGACACTCCCTGGAAAATCATCAAACAGGGGACTCCTCGATTAATTAGACACGCAGTTTTTTGACTTGTTTTGAGGGTGTGCTGGAGGAGTTTTTCAAGAATTTGAAGAAGTTTGAAGTCCTCCACCTTTTAACCATTGTCATAGTTCCCCAATATTAGTGTTTAAGAGAGAGAGAGAGAGAGAGAGAGTAGGTTAATAAAGGGTTGAGAAAATAAGTTATTACCTACATATTTCTTTATAGAGTACCTAGGTATTTAGCATTTTTTAATCTGTAAAATGAATTGAATATGATTTAAGATTATCCGCTGTTTAATTACTATACATACACATATTCTAATAAATAATTAATAACAATTTCTGAATTATGTAACTGTTCGGATATTTATGAATAACTATGCCATGAATTACGGAAAACATAATTGTAATATTAAGATTACATTATAAAATCATATATCCTAAAATTACGTTTTTTTTATGTTTATCTCGTGGGAATTTTCGCGACGATACGAAAATATCCATAAAAAATTTGCATTAGAAAGGGCCTCTCACCCGCAATAATTTATTAAAAATTCAAATTTCCTTAATGTAACAAAATGATAAAAAATAAATATATCCTCACATTTCTTCGAAATTTTTAAATTCAATTCTTTTCCTCTTTCCTTCTTGCAACATTAACAAATTATGGGCTATATGAAACAAGTTTTTTACGGACAGTAAATTTTCCATAGATTTTTCTCGCATTGTATTCCGATTTCCCGGTTTTTCCTTATCCGACTTCAAAACTTCTTTTTTGATTTACTGGATAATAAAAAAAAACATGTGAACTTCCGAAGTAAGCGGAAACATCTCTCGCTTCCGCCCTAAAAAGGGGAATTTACATTTAGAAAAACGATGTAAAACTAAATTTCTTTATTTTGTTCTGCGAATATATTTATAAGAAGAATTCATAATCATTATTTTTTAAGGTTTTCGATTGTTCCCTATTTTACATTTTCTAATATTCATGATTTAAAATCAAACTTTGTTTTACGATACTTGGAATAATTCTAAATTCCTATAATAGGTTGATTATGATGTCACAATCAATTAATATTTTTGTAAATATATTACGTATAGAAAACGTGTGTTACTTTAAAAAATATTTATCCTCTTCTATAAGTAATTTTTGACCGATAATTGCCAGCGAAAATTAACGAAAGGCCGAAGTCGAAATAATGGAAAACAGAAGGAAAAATCTCGCGATCGGGTCTGCAAATGACTTTTCCGAAGTCACGATAAACTCCGAAACAGTAATAAAATGGTCATGCAATCGTGTCCTTTCGGACGCATCGGGTAATTGAATTTTTCACGGGCAATTTAGTTCCGAAAAAAAATTAAAATCACTCAAAAAAATCGCTTGGCCCACTTGCCATTATCATTGTTCATTGTCAATTTCGCTTTTTCATTAACGAAAAATTTCCGAACAAATGAATTTATCAAAAAAATGAGTATAATTTGTTCAATTTTCACGGTTTTTTTTAATCTGCTAGGTTTCTAATAGAATTATAGAATTATTCAGACAATGTATCTAAATGCATCCAAGAAATTAAATATTGGATTAAAATATTATGTATATGTTCGATAAATCTACTGAAATTCCCGATATAAAATTTACATACTCCTTTGTAAAGTAGGGTAGAGTGAAGTAAGGTAGTGTAGGGTATCGAGCACATAATTTTTTTAGCGTATTAATACTACTATTCGTAAATTAGCACACAAATTGTACATTTGAATTGCATCAATTTTATAACGAATAAATGCCTTTTTTTATTATTTTACTGTGTGTTATACAGAGTGTAAGTTAAATAAGTCTCGTAACTTCAACCGATGATTCTGCAAAATGACTTGCAAAGACTATGCAAGACTGCAAGACTATGACTTGCAAAATAGTTTATTACAACATAGGTCCTAAAACCAACCGTTTTCGAAAAATTGAACATTATAGTTTGGATATGTGCGTATAGTAGATACCTCTTCAAAATACAAAGTCCATGCACGAATAATAACTATTTTATTATCAGTTTATTACTTAATCGTCTAATTGCATGTCTTAACTTTGTATGGTGCTACTTAAAGGAATAAATTTATTATTTCGTAAACCAGTGATTTTCGGCAAACCTGAAACGCGTCGATTTTTATTTTAAACGGGTGCTCCGTCCACGGTTTGTAGAATAATACGGTTACCTCACTTTGCTGGCAAAAGTGGGGGGGAATACGTCACCAGTATGCTAGAGTTTACTTGAGCCTACTAATCGTTACGAGTTTTCGTAGTTTTCTTCGTAGTTTTCTTCGTAGTTTTCTTTTTTTGTTGATGTTAATTGTGGTTTCTATTGAAGTTTTTTGAGTTTTCGTGTTTTCTTTTTATTGTGTTTAACTTCTTAGTAAGACTATTTACAGACTATTTTCAATAATTAATTTGTTCTAAACATTATATATTTCTTTCATCGCGGAGAGTCAGGTAAATACAGGGTGTTTCATTGGGAAAGAGCAATATTTTAACCCTGTATAGAGGTCACCCAGGGGATTACAAAAAACCCATATACTATGGATCTTCCGCCCTTTATAACCGAGTTATAACCGGGTATTTTTTGAATTTGGCCCATATATTTCTTTCGACACCTATAACTTTTGAATCACTCAGTATATTTTTTTGATATTTGGCATAGATATTCTATACCTTTAGTACAATTTATTGCCACATTAAAAAATTACAAAATCCAGGTCCGGATTTAGAAAAATTAATAAAATTTGACCGACCCTAAAACAACACCCTATACATCATATTTTTAAAAATTTAATTTTAAATTCAGAAAGAGCATAAAAAACTGAATGTATTCATCAACTTTTTATTTTCCCGCATGCCGTTTTTCTACTAAAATTTAAACGTTAAAATGAACATTATGAGATTTTTGGTCCATGTAAATTGTAGTTGAAGGGATTTTAATTATTTTTTCTTTAATAAAACCAGATTTACTTAACACTTGCATGAAAATTCTTGAAATAGACCTATTGAACTTGAATTACCATTCACATAAACCAACAAAAATTACAATTACAGATCCGCACTTAATAAAATTAAAATCGTTTATTCATATTTATTCGTTTCATCTCATATCGTTTATTTATTATATATCTCGGTTTATTTATATGTTTATAATGTTTATTTATATTTACTTTGATATAAATATATTTTGTCGTAATACTTTGTTTTATTTAAGAATTTAAGGCCCGAAATAACTATAATAATATGTACCGTTTAATAGGTATACAAATAAACCATTTATCATTTAATTCAAAAAATACCCGTCTCCTTTTAAATTTTAATATATTTATGGAAAATATACTTTTATTAGTTATTATTCCTGTCCATTGTCTCAATTTTTATAATATTTTACCCTGTAAATATTATTAAAAACATTAATTTCATTACACTTGAGATGCTCGGAATTTGCCACTCGAATTCTTGTGACGTCACGAGATACCGTGCGTGATTGGCTAAAAAGTTACGAGACAACCGTATTATTCTACAAACCGTGTGCTCCGTCAGGATATTTGATATTTTTGACGACATCTACATTAGCGTGATGACGCCATCAATAAGATTTTTAAATGGAATAATAATAATAATACATCGTTTGAAACGTCTTCAGTAAATATCTCGTCAGCCATATCTATTGTCTAGGTAATTTATTTCTGTATAATGTTAAAAAAATAATTCATTATTATTTTTAAATGTTATCTATCTACTTTTTACTTTTTCTAAAATGAATCTAGTTCTCTTATCAAAATTGCTACCTGATATTCAACTTAATTCGCTTTCTGTCAAGTGGTTAACAGTATTGTGGTTGAAGTTTCCAAAAAGTTTTTGTATTTATCAACATGAAGCTGACTGAAACGCAAAGAATTGAAATTTTAATAATGATCGTTTGTGGACATAAAACACGTACTCAGAAAGAAGTATGTACCGGGTGTCCCACCAGAGGAGGTGTAACGTTCTAAAATCTCCCCACAATAATCATTAATTCTATTACACATTTTAAATTCACTAATTGATTGTATTGAAGATTTGTTTACCTTTTGGAATAACTAGGGTTAATTATTCTACGAGTACGTTCGTTTGTCCAACAATAAATTCTTCTGTTTATTGTTGTGTTCTTGACGAGTTAGTGTTCTGAGTAATTGACACTTCTAAAGGGTTATTTAGGTTGTTCCGTGGTTCCGCTGGTTCCATTTTGATTTTGGTCTTCGAGGCGGACAGACTCGTGGTATTACATTTTTAGTAATCGGGAAACATCTCGGATTTTCTACGGTCTGTCTGAAAATATTTAACTTCGTTAGTTGTTTGGAGCCTTGTGCTATTTGATTTGCCGTGTATTTTTGGCGTTAACGTAAGTTAAATCCGTTATTCGGGATCTATATCCTCTTGACCAAATCAACCACGTTTCGATCCCCGACTTAGAACACTAGGGGTAAGTCTTGTCTTCCTTCCTGTTGCAATCGTTAATTGTGTGTTTCTTAGGATCAATTTTTATTACTACTATTATTTTGAGTTGGATTTTTCAATCCGTATTTCCTTGGATCTTCCGTGAGGTTATTCGTATTTAACTGTCTTCCGATTGAACTGGGACCGATTCCTGCATCACTTTGACCGCCTGTAGTTGCGACCGATAGCTGATTCGTCAAGGTTCACCTGTTGTCCCGAGTATCTGCACTCTTATGTGACACCCAGGCCGTCACTAGGAACCTTGGGAAGTTCACCACGTGGGATCCGTGCGCCGTTTTCGGAGAAGTTTTATTATAATCATTCATTTCAATTTAATTTATCGTAGTTAAAGTTCTTTTATTTATTGTTAAATTCATCTTCACGTATAGTATCAATTTTATTATCGTTAAATTCATATTCTAATTCAGTACGATAGTTAATTAATTTTCTTTTGTTAATAACGAAAATTCGACTCGCCTTTACCGTTTAGTAATTACTCTGTGAATTATAGATATTCCTTTGGATCTGGACCCCAACTGATCGATCAATTGGAGGACCCAGCTGTATCGCTATAGTATATTGACTTCGCAGAACTTCGTTTTACTTTGAACCATCCGGTTGACCGGATCACCATCGGTAAGTCGAATTTGATTTATACCGTGACTGCTATCTCGTACTGTTTGGAATTTCTTAATAACTATCTTCCTATTTCTTAGTTTTCTCTTAATATTTTTTTTATTGTATTCTATTATTTCTTTCGCTATTGTATTAAATTGAATACCTATAGAGTTACTAAAAGTGTGTACTATCAAGTCCTTGTTAAGTTGGGAGTTGATATAAGATTATATTGTTAAGGGCACTTGGTCAACTTAACTGGCGCCCGTTTTATATCTAAATATCATTTAATTTTGACTCACTCCCGTCTCATCTGAGTGTAGCCGCGTGCCCGGATGTTCAAGTCATCCACCTAAGTAACGAAATATATATTTACCGTTTTATTTTTGTAGTTTTATTGAAGGGGTAAAATTTTAACGTTACAGAGGTAACCGGCTGTATCTCAGAAACTAATAGTCGTACAGGTTTGGGGTAAAAATTTTACTGCACCATTACATTTAAAATTTTCGAGAAAAATGAGAAAATTACCGCCTTTTTGACGTAGCGCCCCCTAGCGGTGACAAAATTGTTTAATTTTGATATTTTTGTTATGGATCTGATTAAACGGAAAAGGCTCTTTTACATGACGCCAAAATCATTGAAATCGGTAAAAAATCAAAAAAGTTATAAGTCATTTGTTACTAACAAGTTTGAACCTTCCCCCACCCCTTATTTGAAGAGTAGGGGTAAAAAGTGCTTAATAATTTTTTTTTTGTAATCTCCTTAAGATTTCAAAAAGTGTATTTTTAGGACACCTTTATTCTGTATTTTATGGAGATAATCACAGTATTATGTTGTCGTGTGTTCGTTGCGACCCCTAGCGGTCACCCTACAAACTTAAAAAATATTTCCAGCAATTTCTATTGGTCGTTTTTATTAAAAAAATTTTTACCCCAAACCTGTACGACTATTAGTTTCTGAGATACAGCCGGTTACCTCATCTGGTGGGACACCCGGTACATTATTTAATAATAAATATCCAAACCGAGAACCAATTTCACAATCCACTGTGAGTAAAATTTAAAAAAAATCAGAGAACGGGCCATGTAAAAGACATCCCTAAAGGTTGTAGAAAACGAATTTCTGAAAACAAAACAAATGATGTTCTGTTAGCATTTGAAGATAACCCCCATACCAGTTCACGGCAAGTAGCAACAAAAAATGACATATCCCACATGACAGTTTTTAGAACGCTAAAAAAGCAAAAGTGGCATCCCTACAAAATCACTCTAGTACAAGAACTTATGGAAGATGATTTTGATAAACGGGTTGTATTTTGTGAAATTATAATGGACAAAAACAACAGAAATCCAATGTTTTTAAAAAATGTACTTTTTTCTGATGAAGCTACATTTTGACTTAACGGTCATGTCAATCGTCAGATTTCTCGGTATTGGGCTACCGAAAATCCACACTGGATGCAAGAGTACCGTACTCAATACCCATAGAAAGGGAATGTTTGGGCGGGAATAATAGGTAACACGATTATTGGGCCATACTTTTTCGAAGAAACCTTAACAGGTCCGCGATATTTAGAATTTCTGCAAGACTTCATGATCCCCGAATTGAACCGATTGTTTCCAAACAGAAATGATTTGTGGCTACAGCAAGATGGTGCGCCTCCACATTATGCTGCCTTGGTGCGAAACTACTTGGACAACATCTTCTCAAATCGGTGGATAGGTCGAAGAGGATCAATCGAATGGCCTCCTAGATCACCCGATTTAACTCCTCTTGATTTCATTTTATAGGGATACTTAAAAAGTAAAGTGTATCAAAATAGTCAACAAAATATCAATGACCTCAAAGAAGAACGAACACGTATTGAGATTGCAAACATAACTCCAGAAATTTTGTAAAAACGTTCAAGAAGAGATCGCCGCACGTCTTTCCCATTGTATTACAGCTGAGGGGCAACAATTTGAGCACTTGATATAGATTTGGTATTTTTAAATGGTATTTTTAAATTATTTTGTTAAATTGTTATTAAATTCATTTTTATTATTAATTATTAATAATTATTCTTCATTTATTTATTGTATTCTCAAATAACATAAAATGTATGTGTCTGATTTTTAAACGACTTTTATTCAAAAAAATTGTTATGCAAGATATTGCAAATAATATGTTTCCGAGTAGGAAAATGCAAGATGTAATAAAATCAAAAAAAAATTGGGGTTACTATTTAAAAAAATCGTCAATGACGTCACTGCCCAAGAATGGTAAGTGGAGGAAACTTAAATTCTTTTTGAAAAATTGCCATTTTAGTAAACAAAATTGACCTGTCCGAGCGTTTTTTCGAAAAACCAACCAATTTCATTATAATGAATTTATTCCTTTCATTTGTTACATACAGTATGTTTATGCGTTTCTTTTCCAATTCCAATAATAAATTATTAATTATGTAAGTAGAAAGAAAGAAGTTTTTTTTCTAGAGTCGTCCTTGCGAAGCCTTCGAAATCGCATTTTTTTCTTCAATACGGCAGTAAATTCATAAAACGCCAGGAATCCAGAAGAGTCTCTCAAAGTGTTGGTGTTTAGGAAAAAGGCGCTAAATCTTAAATAATAATCCTCATTTTTTATCGCCTAGAAGAGTATTGTCCAATTAGGAACACAAATAAAATATCGTAGATACTTTTCCGACAGATTTGTTCTGCTGTTTGCCTAAAAAAGAATACAAAAATGTCCTGATATACGAAGGTAATAAGATAACGGTAATAAGAAAACGACTGTAAAAAAGGAGCAGGGAAGAAGAAAGGTGACAATTTGTACGCTCATCGTTTGCAAAACTTTTTAACGACTGAACTTTTTCATTAATAACGAATTATTATTGTTTTGAATTTCTTAGAAATACCACAAAGGGTTTTTTACGCCGTTTTAAGGGTAATTTGGCATAATAATCCTCCGTTCTGAGGGAAAATTTATTGTGTTTAATGGCTTGTTTCTATGACTATGACAAAGTTTTTGAAGAGGGCAAAATGAATGTGCTTGTTTTCCGTGAGTAATATCAAAAATGAAGCGATTTGGAATCTCGGACATTCCAAAAACCCCCTCTCATTTGAAACAAAAATGTTATTGATGCCTCTCTCGATGCCTTTCAATCTCATATTTCCAATGCAACGATCAGCGAACGGAGAAAAAGAACAAGTCAAATTTCTTAAAGGACATTGGCAAAGCAGGTAAATCGGCTATTCCTTGGTCCTTTTATGTACAGGGTGGCCAATTAAGATTGCAAGGTACTGTATCTGGGAAACTATGCATCGTAGAGAATTGCGGTAATAAAAGTTATTACTAAAACGGCCAAGAGAAAAACCTGGAAAATGTTTTCAAGTTTAATAACTGACCGCTAGAGGGTGTAACTGCAATATTGAAACTATAAAAGTGATATTTCTATGAATTCCGCTATATTAACCTAAGAAAAAAACACCAGATCTATAAAGTCGAGTATAATATGAACCTTATTTGTTTAACAATTTTTGCTGTGTCTCTAAAAATAAAGTAGTGAGTGTTTTTCAAATGTTTCCCTAAAAAACACCCTGTATCTGCGAAACGGCTGAGCCGATTTGAACAAACTTGGGCTAGTTGAAAAGAGCTATTCTTGGACTACAAAAGTTATAATATTTAAAGTTTTGTTAGATTCACGTGTCTCTAGTAGAGCGCTTTTTTCGACATTCCGAGAGAAATGGTTAATTTTCTCAAAAAAATTAAATGCATTGGTATGATTTTTTTCCATGAATGATTAGCTAAATAATGCATAAACAAGGTCGCGAAAACCGCATCTCGATATCTTGTTCCTCATATATAATTTAGGCCAAAGAAAATTTTATACGGAAATTCCTTAAATTTTTATTTTCTTAAACTAATTTTTCTAGATTTCTTTTTTTTTTTCATCAAAAATTAGAATAATGCTTCTATTATTTGTCTTCTTTAATATATTTCAATAATTTCAAAAAAGGTGTTTAATTCGAATAATAAAATTACTTATTCGAAGTAAATATTGTAATTGTGAGTAGTACACGAAAAAAAAAACAAGTGGATATTTTCGATGGTTAATAATGAAAATTAATAATTAATTGTAAACATAAAAATTACAGATTGAAAGAAAAAAATGGTGAAGGAATAGAATGCAATCACCAAAATTAAATATTTATTCCTTTTTAGAATTATGATGCACGCCTGTGTTTACAATTTCCGTTAGGTATTTGTGTTATTTCCTAAATTATTAACCGAAAGCTTTAACTGTTAGGAGCGAAAATTTTCTTAAAAAGAGGATTGACTAAAGAGCTTTCAATAGCTATCCTTGTATTTTTTTTAATGATTTTTCATTTTACTGAAAACTACAAGACGCATTTTTGATTCGTAATTATTTCGCAAAATATCCTCATTTAATAAATTTGCTAATTCAATTTATAGTTGGCTCAAGAACGTATAATAAAACAAATACCTGGAGTTTTCCTGGAAGATAAAGTAATGGCTCTTTCCACTCTATTCGATGTAATTGGACTTTCACTGCCCCATTTTTGGCAATATATCAAGTGAGACTCAATACACTGAAATTTACAGGAAAGTAAAAAACTCTTCCTTCCTTCTTAAAAAAAACTTCCTAGTGTTTTTTTTTTCAATTTTTTTAAATATTATTTACTTTATTTACTCCCAATGAACGGAGATAAAAATTGAATTTTTGTTTTTCTAAACTAAATTTATAAAAATTTTTGGTATTGTAAATTCGTACTAATTTTTGAACCACCCCTTTAATACATAAGGTGCGTATAAACAAAGTTGGCGTGCCAGCAACATACGAAGGCGTGTCGGCAGTTTTTCATTTTTAGTTATTTTACACCAGAAAAATACATTTTCGCGGTTTACAATGTGTTTCTGGAAAGTTTTTAGCAAGCGCGGTTTTTGCAGTTTAAGTTTAATGTACTGGGAACAGTAACACTCTACTTCTCGAGCTTGTAGAACTCTTCAACTAACAGTAGTCAGACGCACTTTCTCGCACTTATGGTTTCCCTATATCTTTCCTATCTCTGTAGATCGCTGCGGTATAGTCCTATTATAGACCTTAAATTAATCTTGGTTTCATAATTTTTTATTATTGTAATATATTAAACGGCTCCGGAGCGCAGAAGGAAAAGCAAATCCCTTTTACGGAAGCCATAAAATCGACACCGAGATTAGAAATCTGTTGTTATCTGAAAAGAACAGTTTGGATTTGGGACGTTATTGCGAAAATCCGCATCTTCTGCAATGGCCCTTTGAATGTGTTAGAGCCTTCTTTGAGAAATGATACTTAGAGACCCTGGCGGTTTCTTATCCTTATCACGGCGAATAGCCTCTTCCCGGAATTTTTATATTTTATTTCGATTCGGGATTTATTTTTATTCGAGTCAACTGACTCACATTCACACATTTATATGGCGCAAATTCCGAAACAACACCGTGTTATACACCTTGGGATTGATTAACTGGCTAGTAACTAACCTATTAGACTTTATAACATTCTGGAATAATGTGATGGAACACGATACTTTCTATTACGCTAATCCTGAACCCACATTGACCTGGAAAATCAACGGTATAAATGTAATTATCGGTACTAATAATTTTTTTTAATTTTTATGTAGGTGCCTACATGTGTCCACGGATGGGGTTGCCTATAGGAGAAAAATTTGTATTATTCATTTTACGACAAAAAGTCATTGTTTATAAAAATTTTTGCTTCTTTTAAAAATGAGAATAACACTGAAAAATCTTAGATTGGATCTACAGGGTGTTGCCAAATTAAGAAAACATGAAAATACCTCAAGAGAGAAGTAGCATTATTTTTTGTTTTACACAAAATTTTTATAAAAGAAAGTTGTTTATAATCTGAAATAAAGCCTGAATACAAATTTTCAAATTAAAATTCCAATTTTGTGTGTCCACGAATGGAGTTGACCAGAGGAGAAAATGATTATTAATTTTACGACCAAAAGTAATTTTTTATAAAAAAAACTTCTTTGGGAAAATGGGATTCACATACCAAACATTGGATAAGATGCATAGGGTGTTAGTAAATTAAGAAACAGGAAAAAATTTCAAGAAAGAAAGAATTTATTTAATATCTTACATTATTATTTACAAAAAAATGCTTTTAATCCAAAGCCTAAACACAAATTTTCAAATAAAAAATACAATTTTTACATTATTAATTTATTTTAATTTACTTTGGATTAAAAGCATTTTTTTGTAAATAATAATGTATGATAATAAATAAATTCTTTCTTTATGTAAGATAATATAAATTATTTCGTTCTTTCTTGAAATTTTTTCCTGTTTCTTAATTTACTAATACCCTATACGTCTTATCTAATGTTATGATATGTGAATCTCATTTTCTCGACAAGTTAATTTTTTTATAAAGAAAGGCTTTTTGTCGTAAAATTAATAATAACCATTTTTCTTATCTGGTCATCTTTATCTAGGGACACACAAAATTTGAATTTAAGTTTGCAAATTTGTATTCAGGCTTTATTTTAGATTATAAACAACTTTCATTTATAAAAATTTTGTGTAATTTAAAAAATAATGGTACTTCTCTCTTGAGGTATTTTTATGTTTTCTTAATTTGACAACACCCTGTAGATCCAATGTAATCAGTGTTATTCTCATTTTTTAAAGAAGCAAAAATTTTTATAAACAATGACTTTTTGTCGTAAAATTAATAATAAAATTTTTTCTCCTATAGGCAACCCCATCCGTGGACACACTGTATGTATTTTGGTTAAGAAATTCATAATCACTTTGCTATTAAAATCCCAAATATTTTTAAAATTTGTGGAAGAATTCATATAAAATTTCCATAAACGAAGGAATTAAATTAGATTAACTTTTTGATGCGCTCTCAATAAGGTTGATATGCCGGATATTCCTGGTAGTACAAATTTTTACTGACTTTTTCAGTGTAAATTTTTACAAAGCGTTTTTCAAACATACTGTCCTGAATTCATGAATATAATGAATATGATTTTTCCAAAATGCCGAATGAATGATTTTGTTCTGGTTCTGTGATACGTGCCCAGGCACAAAACTCTTTCATTTACCACTCATAGTTTTATTCTACCTTGTGCAATTAGCTAAAAGCTCCATTCAAATTACATTTTTTTAATGCTATTCAGTATATTAATTGTTATTACATTGATTGGGGAAGACATTTTTTCAATTTCTACAATTACTTCATACTCAAATAGTGATCTGCAAATAATTTGTAAATTATCATTACAACTCGAAGTAACATTGAGTAAGACTAAGTAACATTGAAAATCGAACAATAATATATCGTACCCTAGTTTATTTACTATAAATTCCACTCGGAAACTACAGAGACCGATATAAAACAACGAAATTGACTTAAAAAAATAAAAGCTGTTGTAAAAAGGAAAGTTGTGACGATAAATTTTGGGGAATCAGGAAAACCGATTAAATAAATGTTCTAAAGGTTAATTCGTCGAGAGTTGCTTAAACAAATAACGCTCTTCCTGTTTGGAAAGATTAACTATTCCTGCGAAAGGAAGTCGTCTTGAATTACTCATCGACAACAAGGTCTTTGCCAAGAGATAATTTTAGAAAAGAAATAATTTATAATTGGGATTCGGTTTTTACTCGGCTTAAATTTAGACGTAGGTACCTAGATGATCGTAAGGACATTTGAAATTATTATTAAGATACCTAAATTCGATTAAAACGCTTGATTTACAAAAGATACTAACCATGTGTTGAAATTTGGCGTAAGATACGAATGTTTGTGTATATTTTGAAGGAAGATAAAAAATTGTTAATTTGGATTTTAATGGACGTTTTCACAGATTAATTAATGTACCTACATACATATATTTAGAACGGGGAATTTTACCACAAAAGAAATTAAACGAAGGGTTTTTAAAGTGTTAATTTACCCTTTTATTTCCGGATTTTTATGAACACAAATCGTTAAAAAACGTTAACAAACACCTTGTGCTAATTAAGTAAAATCGTCGATTCGATTACTCTCTGACACTCGAATATTGATTGGAAAATTCCGATTTCCGCATTTTGCATGACTGCACATCGTGAAGAAAGCCCTATTTTCACTCGATTTTCCTCGATTTCGAAAAAGATATGCCTACCTTTTTTTCTTCCCTTCCGCGGTTTCTAATTATCAAATTAATCGACCGAAATTCCGTTCTAACGCATTTCATTTGCTCGCACATTATTATACGATACTTTTCCGGAAAAGGTTGCTTGTGTACGATTTTACTGATTAATTAACCATTAATTAATTAATAATAATTGTTTGATAAACACTCATATTTCCAGTTGTTTAGGAATCAATGAACTGGAAATTAATGTATATGCGCAAAGTAGTTGTTACTCTAATAGTTTCTTTGAATTAGTTTTTTGTTTATGATTCTTCGTGATTTATCGAAATTACTTTCAAAAATAAGTATACATTAGGAACGTGACAGGAAACTTAATAGAAAATAGAGGAATTTTCCTCAAGGAAATTCAAATTTTTTTAATTTTCCAGAAAATTTTACGAACAATAAGGAGGTGATGTTTTATTGATTACCTACTTGTAATTACTAGAACAAGCACTGGAATAACCTTTCAAATTGTTCGAATTTTCGTTAACATGCAAAGCATCTTTTTGACACGAAAATAAAGTATAAACCATAAATGTAATGAATAAATTCATTTTCTCAGTTAATATTTGTAGAATTAAAAAATGCTGAGATAGGTCAATTTTTGTCTTATCGAATTAGTAACTTCAAATTTTCATCCTTAACTGAAACACTCTTAGTATGTTACTTACTTACTTGGTTTTTACTCCTACTTACTACTACTGGGTTTTTTCTCCTGTTCTCAATACTCGTTCCTAACCAAGTCCTAATGACGGGGTAATTGTTATAGATTCACCATGATAAATTGATTTTTTAGAATTTTTTTATACGATTTAGTTTAAAACAATTAAATTAGAGGGCGTTATCTGAAAGGTTTACACTTTTTCGGACTTTTTGGAACACAGTTAAATGGAACGATACTACTTTCATGACAGGCTTTAAACCATCATAAAAATTGTTCAATTTTACTGAAAACCGCAATATATAAATAAATAAATAAATAATAACAATAAACCATAAGAGAAAATTTGGAATATCCCGAATAAAATTTAACGGCCATGTAAAAATGGTTTAGCCTTGAGAATCAGAATCTTTTAATGACTGATGTGACAGAAATGCATATTAATCTTAGGAAGAATTTTGTGCACAATTGTTATTGCAATTTGTTTTACTATTTTTTTTTGGGCCCTATGGGATGAATTTTAAAGTTTAATTTAAAATACATCGTTTACCATGGTTACGTTGTTTTGATAGCTAAGGTAACTTGATTTAACTTGATTCAAGTAATCGAATTTTTAAGATTTTTTCGTATATCTTGAGAATTGATCGGGATATTGCGATGCGGTTTTCGCTAAAATTTAATAAATGTTATGACGGTTTAAAGCCTGCAAAAAAGTAGCATTATCCCATTTAATTAATAGAATAAACGAACTTACCTGAAGTGAAGTTCGATCTAATTATATTAGGCCTTGTTGAAGTAAATAAGTAGAATAGGTAGTATCTCCGCTAGCGGTCGAGTCCACACAATTTTAAAGAATTCAGCGCCCCGTAACCCCCTCCCGCTCCCCTCTAGCGTTAGGGAATTCAGTCATATTCAAAGCCTAATTGTTGCAATTTTATGTTCGGTAAGTTCGTTTGATCTATTAATTATATTTCGTCCTTGTTTCGTAAATAAGTAGAATAGGTAGGTATTTAAAGCGAATTGCGACAATATCTACATTCATCTTTCAAACAAAATATATTTTTCAAAAACATCTGAACAAAAAACAAGAAAAAATCTAGTTGTAACTAGGACACGTCCTTTCTGGCAGCTGCGGAAGTAGCAGCATGCCTAGTGCTATGGACAGTAAAGAAATTTGAGTTCAGTCCGCTCTTTTTTAACATAGCCTTCAACCATCTAGATATGGTTTGGGCAGTAGCGTCATGGAAAGGCTTCTTAAGTGCGAGAAACAGATTATTAGATGATTGTCTCATCATTTTAGTTTTCTCTCAATAATCTAATAAAGTTCTAGCAGGGCAAATATCTGGGTCAAAATCATAAAATGGTAAAGAAAGAGTTGGTTGAATGGAGCCTCTACCTGAAGTCTAGCCGGAATCTTTATTACAATCCTTTGATCATTTTTAATAATGTTTTGCAATTCTATGTTAGCCAACGTCTGGACTCTCTGACCCGTTGCCAAAGCGATTAAAATTGCTAGTTTATGCGTAAGGTCCTCTGACAATCTTTTATTTTCCATCATTTTTACATGGGCCAGAACAATAGATGGGTCCCATGTATGGGCGTATTTAGGTCGCGAAGGCTTTAAGCTATGGACGCCCTTAAAAAACCTTTTAATTCGCAAGTCCAGGGTCAGTTCTGAACCTAATATTTGAGAAAGAGCAGCCCTATAACAATTTAAGGAAGCAAACGTCGCTCCTTTCTTAAATTGTATCGTAAAGAATTCCAAAATTTCGGAAACAGAAGCTGAGAAGATCTTTAAATTTCTGGATTTCCGAAACTGCCACCATAGCCTAAGGCCTGAGTTATACTGCTGTATGGTAAACTTGCAGATTGAGGCTAAGCAAATATCGAGAGAGTCCTCTGGAATGGATCTTTCTCTTAAGGCTTCCCTGATAAGATTCCTGCCACCAGGGAAATCCTGCGCCAAAATGGATGAGCCGATTGTCCGAAAGAAAGTAATTTCTCATCAAGTTTAAAAATCGGTACTAAATGGTAAGCATCCTTTAAGTCCAATGTCGCCATAAAAGAATGTCTCTCAATAAGTCTAAGTACGGTCTTGTGATCTTCAAGCTTGAAGTTTTCCGTCCGCAAAAACATATTTAGTGATTTGAGATTTAAGATTAACCTCTTACCACCGTCGGACAGAAATTAAAAATATTTTTGACACATATTGATTGTTGCAGGGTTCTACAATAGAAACAGCACCTTTTTGTAACAAATCCTTAATGGCGGCGTCAATAGAAATTATTTCGTTTGGAGACCAGTTAGATTTCTTCGGAGGAAACCTTTGCAAAGGTTTCTTTATAATAGGCAACTTATAGCCTACTACGTAAGACAAAATAATTTTGTCTGTAGTAAATTTTTCCCATTCAACCACAAAATGTTGTGGTCTGCCGGCAAAGGTACTAACCTCTACGTCTCTACGTCTAACGACGTACAGAGTCCTTTCGAATTGCTGTCCAACTAGAGCCCAACTAATTAGCTTTGGCCTGACCTGCTTCAGCTCTTCGCCAGATTTCTCCAACCCCTTAGCTGCCTTAACCAGGGCTTCTCCAAAAAGAAGATCTTTAAATCTTTGTTAAGATTCATCGCTATAAGCTCCCTACGGGTCGTTGTTTCAGCATGGTGCAAATGACACAGCAACCGACCAGCATCGCTGAGGGCCTGTATATATTCCCGATTGTCCCCCTCCTTTTCTCCCAACATCGATGATAACGTCTGGGCAATAGCCGTCATGCCGGTTGATAGAGCTTGCTGTTTTGCTGCCAATCGTTCATCTCTACGCAAAATCTAGACTATTACAGCCGCCTTAATCTCCGGATTGAGATCTGGAGCACTTAAATTAGACATATTGTCTGGTTTTAAATATTTCTTCGAAACCTCCTGCAAGGAACCTTCGTCCAACCCGATTTTTAAAATATTGCCCTATCTACAAGAGATAGCCGGTTCCCGGCCGGATATTGGTTCAGCTCCCAAAATCTGTAGCAGTTCTGGCTGCAATGAATTTTGTACAATCTCCTGCAATCTCCTGTTGTTTAGATTTCCTGTCATCTACAATCAAACGAGTGTCTGATTATTATCAAGAATAATTAGAAATTGTACAATCTTATCAAGGGGAATAACAAATATTATTTGTGAAAGATTGTCCAAATATCACTATAAGATGCAGGTGCGTTGTCATAAACAATACATTCTTGAACTTTAAAATAATTTCCAGCCATTTCTTTTGTCCATTTTAGTTATCAAGATTTTTTTCTCAAACATCTAGGCCTTACCATTGTCGAGATACAGCCGCTCAATACCCTTAACCGGACACCCTGTATAATTAAATAAAAGGTATTTAGAATTTCTCTACTTGTGGTTTCTTGATTTTTGTTTTACGTCAATCAATTAGTTAATTAAATGTTCATTTAGCTTCTCCTTTCATTTTGTTGTAGCCTTATTAGAAATATTTGACATAATACGAATATCCGAAGCCGAAAGGAGTAATTTTTGCGTTCGATTTCTCAATAAATCACATCTACTCACGTAATAAAGCTGTATCGACGAGAGTCAGCGACGATACGAGAATATAAGTTATCCAATGGAAAATTCACTGGCGGATCCTTTAGAAAGGAATGACAAGGATACAGAAAGTCGTAAATCAAAAAGATATACACTTAAGAAAACGTAACATTACTCTTCTGTCGAATTACGAAAAATGAGCGCTTTAAATCCAACAGAACAAGATCCAAATCCAACAAGCTAATTCAAAAAAATTTAAATTTTCTTGCGTTCTCCTTAAAGAGCCATTTACATGTTCGCGTTTGCATAGTCCATGCGTAGCCTACCAATAGCCCGGCCCACAGTTAACATTTTGATTGAGCAAATATTTGAATAAAATAGTGAAAAAATATACGGATATATGCAAAATATTTAGTTTGCAATTTAGGCTATGGGTACAACAATGATAATGACTTCCAGTAGGCTCATTCGCATAAAGGAAAAAGAAAGGGTGTTATTGTCGGAATGTAAAATGTTCACTTTAACCGCTGATTTCTACTAATTGTAAATGCTTCCTTCAATTCATTGCAGGCGAGCGTGATTTGATTTAATTCGGGGTTTCTAATAGACAATTCCAAAATTCGAACCTGGAGTGTTCTAAATGATTCTGAACAGTTCTAATTTCAGAAGCGTGCTAAATCATTCTAGACAGTTCTAAATGACTCTACAATTTGATTCGTCATAAAGCAATCTAATCGATTTCGGAGAGTTATATTGAGCTATATTGTGGAATTTTTTCTTTTTCCCCACTAATAACTGATTTTATTAATTATATTTGTTCAACACTCATAAGAGTTACAAGATTGTATAGTATAGTATTAAAATAGAATACATGAAGATAATAACATAACATAAATAAAGATAAATAAAAAGACCATAACTAAAAAATGTTAAGGTTTTACCCATATCATTACGCCGTTTTATTTATAATTGAATAAGTAATTCAATATACGTAATATTATTTATATTATAAAAATTGTGTCACCAAGTATATTAAAATCTTCCATGCCTGCTGTATTAATAGGATTTTCTTCGTGCGTAAGCGAGTAGAATTTCAAACTAATTTCAAACTAATTTCAAATTTCATGCTTTTTTTTTCAAAGGAACTTTAATGGTACTTTGATCTAAATTGCTAAAATTTAACGATTAAAATTTGCTTTTATTATAGAACAAACCGCTGGATATTTCGTTAGTTCTTTTAGTTTGCATGACACTTTCTGTCCGAGTCTTAAGTGAAAAACTGGACTAAGAGAATCAATGAAACAGGAAATGAAGAAAGCTGGATAAAAATGCTATTATTCTATTCTTGATGTTTTTGGGATTAAGAGTACCTACCTATCGTTTGTAAAGAAAGAATGCAAAATTAAAACGAATTAGCTTTAAATTTTATCTTTGGCTAGTTTTGTATTTTTTTTAATATATTTTCTGTACATTATGATGCGTTTCTTAAATCAACAAGCCTGTAAAATAGGTATATTGTTTACTAAGAAGATTTACCTTAAAGGTGGTATGATATCCAACAACGAGAAAAAGTAATTTCCCTTAAAACATTCGTATTTTTAACCTTTCAAAAAATGTCCTAACCTTTTTTCTTTACTATCCACTTTTTCTCTTCTTGTGACCGATATAGTCATTAGTCTTCCAGGCATGCTTTTTGTTTTCTTTTCACCACCGAGCTGGATAAATCCTTTAATAATGACCAGGACTAATGGCGCGCGACGTCATCTGGAATTTGAATAATTTCAACCAGCTGGACTCGGGAAAAGTATACTAATATTTTATGTAATTACTCTTAAACAGTGCGGGTTACATTTTTGTATATCCTTATTAAAATGAGGATCCAGGAAAAATTTAAATTTTCTCTCTGCAAAAAAATGCATTATTTTCTTAATAATGTTTCTAAAAAATTTTGATCAACAACATACAGGGTGTATCAAAAAGTTGGATCATAAATTATACCGCATATTATGTGGTAAAATCAAGTCCATTGGACCTTATTTACTGTGAAGTTAACTAGTGGAATGTGGTATTTACCTAAAGCACATTGTCAAGTAGTGATAGTGCATATTTGAAAATACGTATAGACTTAAGTCAGAGTAGACAGGAAAACTTAAAATTTATTTTGATATTTTTGAAAGCACTTTATTGTAAAATTTTATTAATCTTAACAGAACCTTTCTCAATACCCTAACGACTAGACCAATTTCGGCTAAAGTTGATTCATGCACGATCCAGAGGGAAACAGTTCTCCTGAGTGAAGCGTTAATATGTTAGGCAACAAGCAGAATTATAATCTCTTTTCCCTTGTTGCTTTGGGAAAAATGTCGCAGGAGCAATTCTGCCCTATCTTTCGTTATGAATTTAAATGAGAAAAATATAGCACTATAAAGAAATTTCTTTCAGGAGAATCATAACATATGTACAGTTGTATTAAAAAAAAAGGGTGCAAGTAATAGAAAAAGACATTAACGTCATCTTATTTGTGTAAAACCGGTGCGTAAAACTTATCAAATGTCAAAAGTTGTCAAAAATGTAAATAATTTAAGTATCATTGGTCATTATTTTATTTAATTGACCCCCAGCGCCAATAATTTCCATTTTTTTCAACATATGACATTTGATAAGCTAAAATAATTCCAGCCGGTTTTACGCAAATAGGATGACGTTAATGTCTCTTTCTATTACTTGTACGCTTTTTTTTTTAATACAACTGTACCTACTTAATTTTAGTTGATTTATAATACTAGTACAAACACTTTTTACTATTACTTGCATGGTAAGGGATATTTTTATAAGATATTGAATTGTCGATTAAAGTTTGTTTTCGGCAAATTGCAGGTCACGAAGCGAAAGTTTAGAGAACGAGGTGTTTATAAAGTTGTTTCATTTATTCCTCGTAAATTATAGATAATTTCAACACAAAATTTACTGCCGTAAATCATTGAATCACACTTATTAAGTCTTAAATTAAACGTCTTAACTACAGAAAACCCTTATCAAAACATAAATCCTCAAAAACGGTGTACATAAGACTTGTCGCAAATAAATTCAAAACATTTAATAATTAAATTCATGCCGAGAAAATAACGGGTCCTGCCTTGGAATATCGGCAATCATTTGTCAGTGGCGTCTTCTAGTAGCGTTTGTTTGTTATTTATTTTACAAAAAGTATTTTACGTATTTTGGGGGAATTGTTTCATTAACACATCTAAATTTGTGTTATCTCTCGACAAGGAAGTCAACCTAGCTTTCATAAATATGTACTTCTTGTTACCTGAATATTAAATTAAAAGGAATTTTACAGGATAAATTTTCACGAAAATTTCATCACATATTCAGCGGAATTTAATTGTAATTTAATGGAATTTCAAACCTACCCGAAAATATTTCGCACGCCGTTGGTGAGATGATTACATAACCTGACCTTTTGTATGTTTGCGATCCTTTCTAAAAACATTTCAAAGGAGTTGAGGCGTGAAAATGAGGATATTCGAATTTTTGTTGGCGAGTTTCGAAATAAATGGAAATTTAGCTTGGGAACGTGGTAAGCAGAGATTTCTTTCTTAAACGGGTAATTGCAAAACATTCACTAAAAATTATAAAAATAAAAACTTAACTTGACAAAATGGGAAAAATTGATAACTTTAAAAATTATGGAACTAAAAAATGTTAATTCCTTTTAGTTACAATAAATATGAACTTAAGCTTTTGCGTTTTTTATAAAAAACTTCTATATTATTAAAAGGTTTATTAATTAGATACAGGGTGGCACATTAGTATGGAAAAGCTCAATATATCTGTTATTATAGAAGATATCAAAAAAACTTCATTACAAAAGTTGTAGATCTTTTTAAGCTGCATATTTTAAAATTAGTTACATTTATACAGAATGTCCCGTTTTTCCGTAATAGATCAAACTTATACTTTTTTAAATGGAACACCCTGTTTTTTATTTAAAAATTGAATTAAGCTCGTTTTCAGATTTCCAAAAATATAATTTTGTATAACGTTATACTGAGTGGTAAAAGTTATGACCACTTTTCCACGAAAATCGTACTAAGTTTACCACTCTGTAGAAACTAAATGGATTGAATTAAAAATTAATTTCAGGTTTCACAATATTGCAAATATCCTGAAAATGTACAAAATGAATATTTTTTGTTAATTTTAATCATACTGCTTACAGGGTGCATACAAACGCAAAAGTAATATTGTCTCTGTTAATTTAAATGGATCACCCTATATTTTATATCGTTAACAGGAAGTATTTTTGAAGCACTTTCATTCTTATTAACCATTCCCTATACTTAAAGTTAACACTTTTTGAGATATTCCAATTAAAAAAAAACTAGAACGGAAAATTGAAGAAAAAAAATTAAGGTTTGCGATTAATTAGCCTTATCGTCAACAAAGAAGAGAGCTTTCAAATCTCCACAATCCGGAAAATATCTTCTTTCATTTGGGGGGCTTTTCAGTAAGTTCGCAATAAGAGTAGTATGTGCCTAGTTAAACTATGATGAACATATTCGTATAGGTAGAAGGGAAATCAACTCACAGATGGAAAGCCGGAAGATAAACGTGGCGGAATATTCGTACTCTTAATAAAATGTATGCATATTCTATAAGCGAGGTTTCCTTTCAGGCGATGAGAACGTGTGTGTGGATATATTGAAACGCAACCAGGAAATCGAGACGTTCGTTCTTTTCCAGAGTATACCGACTTACAGCTGCGAAGATATCAAATATTTCTAGATAGGGAGATAACAGGATGGATTCCTTATTGTCGTCAATTTCTAGCAAAAATGGTATAGAGGAATTTCTAACTTATTTTTCGCTTGCACATTTTTTTTGTAAAATGGTTTCTTTTCGAGAGAAAATATTTCGCATTGCTTTGTAATTTATGCTGTTATTGTAGCTGCATATCACTGGAAAGGGGACTTAGTCGTCATTATTAATAATTGGGAAGATACATGTACAGGTTGGCCCTCGGCCATATCGTCGGGACGCCTTATAAATTGGCATCAAAAATGGAAGAAAAAGGACGTAGTTTTCCTGAATAGAGAGAATGTCTGTTTCTTATAAAAACACTTGATATAGATTTTTCTATTAAACGACAATGCCAATATAAAAATCAAAAAATGGTTAATTTTTTTATTTATTATCTGTGTAACGGCCGATTGCACCGACTTATTTTTAAGGGACCATTAAGCTAATAGAGCTTTAATAGTACATTAACGTTCTTGACTCGTTGCACCACATTTTAATATACCTTTAAGCGATCTTTAAAGCGACGTTACATAAGTAATCAATTTTCTCCAGTTAATGCTTTATTATCAAATATCTCATAAGTCAAAGGCAAATTATTTGTATTGAAGCGTTTTCAGTGGAAGTATTAACGTCCAGGATAACGTGCTGGGATAACGTCTGAACCTAACATATTTAAATGCCCTTCTACAGTTAAAGGATCCAATGTACCTAGATAAAATTAGATCATCAAGATCATTTAGTTGCGATGTAGATTGGCCACCTCCCGTTTTTAAACATTCTTGCCGAATTTTAGCCTTTTTTTCTACCTCAACTGAACGTCTTTAATTTTCAAAACATCTTTTTAGTTGTTCAGTTGTTCTATTATAAAAATCTTGACTTGTTGCATTAAATTCATCCTTAATTTTTTTCCACGCTTCATTCTTGAAGGGAACATCGCCGGCGTCTCCTAGCGGCGCTGGGCGTCATCAAAGATGCTTCCATTCGCCCCGGCAGCTTGGCAGCTTGGCAGCCAACAAGCACCACGCACCGACTAACTGCCTGAGTGGACCGGAAGTCGCTTCCTGGCTGCAACAGCCTTTATTTTTCTTTTTTTGTTCGGTTTGGCCACGCAGAGCTTGTGACCAGAATTGTTGCTGCTGCTGGCGAGATCAAAGACACTCCTGGAATTTTTCAATCAGTGAGAGCATCTCACCTGCGGCGCTGGCACGCATGTGTTACAAGAAGTGGAGGTCATTTTGAAAACATGATGTAAAATTAAAATGTTATTGAGTTTGAATGGAAGTATCTTTGACGACGCCTAGCGCCGCTTGGACACGTCGTCAAATCCAAGTTCCTATGTTCAAAATGCTTGACTAACCACCCCCTACAGCCCCCCGGAGTTTGTAACCTGAATTTCCGGACACTCTGTATTTTAATTTAATATTATTGAGAACAACAAATTCTGTTCTCTAGGCGCGAAATTAATGGATCCCATACGTTTTTTTTGGTGCAGCCATAATATTTTTGGTTAGAAAAGAAATGTTAATCTTGAACGAAACGACTAAAAGAGAAGAAATTCATACACAAATTGCAACGTTGTCATATTGTCACTGATCTTAAAGGACACATAGTTAAAATTTTCCAAAAATGTTACGGTACAAATCCGTTAGAGTTAAAGGAATATTAAAATTTAGGGTATACTTAATTAATGGCCCCTTAAAAATAAGTCGGTGCAATCGGCCGTAAGTTAATATTTTCGTATTTTCGTGTACAGAGGATTTATCTCCTAAGTGAATTTTCGTGACAATAATATATTAGATACAATAGTTAGATACAGGAGTTTAAAGTAAAATTGCCATTTATTTAATAGATATTGGAATATTTTCTGGCTTTTTCCACTAAATCCATTCAGAAATTCGAACGTGACTATCGAAGCTTTTTCATAAGAAGGAATTCCATCAAAACCCAACAAACCTTTATTCTTTCGCACAACATTCTCTTCCTTTGCCTAATTTCTGTAATAAAGGAGTGAAGGAACGAGTTAATTTTGAAGCTAAATAAAACGCTTTTTTATACAGAAGCTCGTAGGAACTAATCGTAATATTTAAAAAAAAGTTCACTAAACACAAAATACTTTAGTTTCTGCTGTGTTCAAAGCGTATTAATTTACCTAGTGATTTAATGTAAAGCGTTTTAAATAATTAGTTTTTGTTCATCGAAATTTTCTTGGGCTATAGTTAATAAAGTCGCAGCATTTTGCCCTTGGAAGGGATAATTTAACAATGAATTGATTTTGTGATAAGAATTTGACCCGATGGATATAAAAGAATTATCGAATGATCGAATTGCGGACGATTAACAATCGCTCGATTCTCTTGTTTCAATTTAAAAGAAAAATTTAAGATTTATCTGATGAAAATTATAGAAAGTGCCGTGTAAAGCAGACGTGACCGCGGAAAAGTCGAAAATTACTAATGATAACATCCTATTTAAAAGCGCTTATCAAAAAGTTAGAATTTTCGAAGTTCGGGAAGTTGAAGCCGTTTATGAGAATATCTATGAAATCGATCGAAGGTAAGGAATATAATTTCTTAATTACACGTACAAGATGTTTGATATTTAATAATTGATCATTCTAGAGGTGGAAATAATTCTAGGAAATAAAATTTATTATATTTTTGTAATAACGAATTTTAACGATTTTAATTTAACGATTTTACCCGCTATAAAATATTGACAAACATTCAGTAAATCAAAAATTAATTGGAAGTAATTGAATTTTGAATTCCTTGTATTCGGTTTAATTAGAACATTGGGTTGAATATTAGATGGAATCAGAAAGTAGTAAAACTGAAAATAAAAATTAAAAAAAATTCAAAAAATCCACAACATCTCATATAAATAACTCTATATTTTTATAGAATCTATTGGCTACAGCCGCACTTTCACAATTTTCCGACCTAGATGGAAATTTGAATAAAATATCATTCGACCAGGAACACACGAAATTTCTACAAGTATCACAAGTAGAGGTTTGCTATTTAATTTTTTATAGTTGGGGTTCGTAGGGCCTGTGAATTTTCTTATGTTACTTCAGTTTCCCCTTAATATGCTAGAAACGGTTTTATGCATTTTTTTATTTCATTTTTTGTTTATACTCTATTTCCAAAATAGAAAGCACTAAATTCTCGGAAATATTGTCGCTTTACTTATATTTATGACAAAATCCTTGCTATTCTAATTATTGACTCATCCGTCAATGTTTACAGGGCCACCGATTTGCTCATAGAATAGAAACACTGTAACTGCTATTTGAACAACAAAATAAGCTCTTTTTAGAGGGCAATTCAATATTATTTGAAAAAATAAAATAAACTCATTTTATTTAAATTTAATGCTATTTATGAGTATATTTAATCCTCATACCGCGCCGCTGATATTTGACATGACTCCTGCACCATTTTTCATATTGACGGATGAGTCACTTTATATCGATTTGAAACTGAACTATAGGAGTTTTAAATTGTTATATTGTATAAAATAAAAAACGGGGTTTTTGTATAAGATAGTTTATTCAAAATTTTAAAATCTTTTTTTTCAGTTTACTTTATTAATAAATTTTCTGGCACTGGAATATTCCAACGCAGAAGCGACAACTGGGACAATTTGGGGAAAACTCTTATTTCTATTTGTGACGATTTTCCCGTTTTCTTACGGAGTCAGTTTTCGATAAGTTTGCCAACAACAAAGGATGTAAATAGAGCAAAAGTTTAAAAGATGTGTGCAAAGTTTCATAATAGCTGCATGAAAAATGTTTGTGTTCATTGTCTAACCAATTTTATGCACGTTTTATTAGATATTTCGTCGGAAGTATTATAGTAAATAGGTATAAGTTAGCTAGAGATACGCTTTATTGTTCACGTCATTAAATCGTGAAATAATAATGTGTTTGTTAACGAAAATCGCTGATAAAATTAAATTATTGTTCGAATAGAAGCTAATTATGTTGAGTAAAATCGATTAAACTAATTTAAACCCATTATGTATTAATAAGTACATTCCGAATTTTTATTAGGCGTAATGAAATCGCTACACTGCGCAACGAAAACATAAATTCATCGATAGGAAATACGGAAAACCAAATAAAACTCCACTCTATGAAGTTATTACAAAACTTCCAGTAAAATTTCCGCAACAACGAAATTTTCTCGATTTTTTTGTTTTCTTCTGTAGTCTAGAAAGAAAATTATTTGGTGAACAAAATTGAATCCGAACTCGCTGGTGATTAGATGACAGGTCGAATTGGATTAAGGACCCCACTCAAGTCGCTATTTAAAACAAGTATAAATATACCTACATACAGGGTGGAAACGCCAAATGAAATAAATTCATTATTTCGATTACTGTATATATTTCATGTAAGAAAAATGATAATTAACTCGAAATCTAATTAATATACATAGAAATACGCTCTTTGTTAAATTTATAGAAGAAAAAAAGCATTTTTCTACCACTCATAAGGATTCGAAATTGGCTTCCATCCATATTTATTTTAATCATTCTATTTCTCCTATAAATTGTCGTAAATAAAATATTTTGCTTAATTTTGTACAATCATTGCTTTTCCTACTCACTATTTTTGCTTGTCAACCACCTGCGGATTGCCGAATCGTGTAATTAATCTAATTCATCGTGTTGGAAATTGGAGTGTAACAATTTAGCAGGTAATTATAGTAGCCAATATTAGACGAGCAAACAAAACGCGTTAAACAAAAATTCCGGTTGATTAATTTATTAATTAAGTCAGTAGAAACGGGAAAGAAAACCTTCATCTCCTCATTTATTCCTTAATTCCCAAAGCGAAAAAAGTAAAGCATAGAGCAGAAAAAAGTAGAGAATATGACTTCAAGAATACTTCTCTCCATCAAATGGTAGGTATATTATTCAATTCATTTGACTAAGATAAAAGAAAATAGCATTTTTCGGAAAACTATGGGAAAATATCAACGCACAGGGTACAACCCGACTTTCAAAATATCTCAGAGGTCCGTCTTAATGCATAATATATGTATACCAAATTTTACTGAAATCTGATAGGTAATTTCCAATATACAGATAGTTTAAGCTCTTCGTGAAACACCCTGTATTTTAAAACAGCAAGGGTTTCAGAGATTGTAGTTTTTTTGGTTGTCTCGTATATAAAAAACAAAGATCGTATTACGTGGAAAGGACGAACGTTGATAAGAAAAGCTCAGAGTAAAAATCCTTTAAACTTTCAAGCTTTTTTCCTCATCGGAGAAAAAATTTAATTTGTCTTTCGTGTTTCAAGACGAGTCTCCTGCACCGTATCCATTAGAATGGAAAATCCATCATGTAAAATAGCGAAAATCAATTTAAGTAATAGGTAAGCAAGATTTTCTCATATGCATATTCGTACATAATAAAGTATTCACGAAAAACCAAATATTTTCTACCGGAGCAGACCGGTATAGTCGCGTCTCCAACTTGACAGTTGTACAATGTTGTTATGGAGTAACTAGGAACTAGAGACGCGAGTTTAGAGTCACGTTAAAGTTAAAGTGAGGCGCTGAATACGCCCGAGTATATTTTTCTCTTGCCGGGTTTCGTTTTGTCTGAAATAAGGGGTTTAAAGGCAATAACATTTTTTTTATAAATTACTTTTAAAACGGCGTTAAGAAATCGTCCCGTATTTTCAGGAAATTCAAAACAAAAATAATGCGTTTATAAATAATGTAAATAATAATGAAAAACTTTAGGAAAAAAAGTTTTGAAACGACGAGTGGACAAAATGTCACCTTTACATTGCATAATAGCATGTTAATTATAATTTAAAACTTAGATTTTTAGTTTAGTTTATTTCAAGAAAAATTTATTTTTATACAATAATAATAATAATTTTTGATAGATTAAATTCACCATTACGCGCAGACATGTCTAGACTAGTAGCCAATACGTTTACTAGTTTACTTCGTGCGGGAATAATCGCAATTATCCATTCCTGTTACCTAGATCATTAACTCCGGAGGATCGTGATCAGGATAATGAATGATTTTAGAACTAAACGCCGGCTGACTGATTGGTTGACGCTGAAGATATACTGATGGACTAGGAGTACTGGATTCGGTAGCTAAATATTCCGGTATACAGTTACAGGAATTTGCCTAACAATCTTATGCTGGCAGTCACTGTGTTATATGGAACACTCATTCAGGAACATTATTACGAAGACACAACCAAAGCATTTAGTTGTAACTGCTATTCGAAAGAATAATCTAGGTAATTTTAAGTAATTATAACCAGTCACTTAAAACACTAGAAGTCAAAATGTTAAACACAAAAAGGCATTTTTCCACTAACTCCCTGTATCTGGATTTCTCGTTTATTATAATTACCGACAATAAGTCGATTTCGCCTCTATTTGAAGAGCCTCATGCGGGTTTGCGTACATACGAAAACTTATAATTCTCTTTGCAAATTGTTAACATCCGCGTTGTCGCGATTTTCCACATTTATTTAAAAAAAGATTTTTCTCCTTCGACGAGCAACGACTACATTCCGCTGTATACCATTCAATTTGCTGTCGGTCAAAAAAGTTGATAGATGATAATAATAATTGGCGAGAGGCAGAGGCTTCACAGTGACAGCGACTTCACCCCTTTTACAAAGCAAAATTTGCAAAGTGTAAAATTTGCAGTGCAAAATTTGATGCAAAGTATCTTGAGTAGTACCTTAGATACTGATGTCATGTTTGTGTTAACGTTTTTTGTATGAAGTGTACGCCACTGGAGACTAATATAGTACCTATAATCTATTTCCAATATAGTAGGCACTAAATTCTCGGAAATATTGTCCTTGCTTTTCTAATTATTAGTCTCCTGCTGATTTTCTCGTCGAACAAACTTGTACCCTAGATATTTTCCGTACGCCACTGGGAAAGACAATCATTTCTGAGAATTTAGTGCCTACTATTTTGGAATTAGAGTATAATTGAAATGGCAAATATGGCAGGATTGCTCTCCGACTCTTCTGAGGACTGGCTCAGTAGTTTGTCTAGTTTTGACTTGTGTGTTTTTATATTCTATTTTTTCTTAGTTTCGCTGAGAAACAAGCGTAATAGTTTGTGCAGATTTGAAGTGACGAGCTAATTTATTCCCTTGATATCGTGATTATAGAAGTGTTAAACTATTTGTAGGGCGGTTTTGATGTTTTGATCAGCAAATTTAACTGCGATACGTACATACATTTGGTATCTATTAGTAATAGCACACCTATGGGGATTGCAACATCTTTTATATTGTACATAGGTAATTAATTTTCGAGTGTTTTTTATATATTAAGTTTTTTATATTCAACTTCCGCAATTGAATATACCTACTCTTGCTAGGTGATATATAGTGCATTCGAAAAGTAAGGAATAAATTCATTATTTTTGAAATTAAGAGTCAATTTTGCATTAAACAAATGCACTTTTTGATATACGATCCATATTTGTGAGGTAATCGTTATTCGAGATATGACGCCATCGACAATTTTTTTAAATGGCAATAACCAATTTTTACCATGCCAATTGAAAGAGCGGGTCATTCTACGTACATATCGCCAAAAATATTTTTAAATTAGCCTATGTAGGTTAGATAAAAAAATGAAAAAAACAATATTTTAAGTTTTACCAAATTTAATGGTAATGGTTAAATTAAATGTTCAAATTGTGCACCGTTGACTACCTGACAGTAACCAATACGATTAATGAACTCTTGTTGAACATTTTCAATAACTTCAGGAGGTTTACGATGGATGGATCCTGACGGATTCTTGCCTGCAATTCTTCCAAATTCTCCGGTCTAGTAACGTACACTTTACTTTTTAAGTACCCCAACAAAAAGTAAACGAGGGGTGTCAAATCTGGTGATCTGGCTGGCCACTCAATCGGCCCTCTTCTTTCTATCCAACGATTCGGGAACACCTCATCTAAATAAGCACGTACAGGTGCTACATAATGTAGAGGTGCACCATCTTGTTGAAAGTAAATGTCATTTCTCGGAGGATCTCGTTCTTCATTTAGATAAAAATGTAATAATTCCAGAATAAGGTCGCCTCAAAGAAATTCCAAATATCTTGCGCCAGTTAGGTTATCGTCAAAAAAATTGGGTGCTAGAATTCTTCGGTCGACTATGCCGCACCAGACATTTATTTTTTGAGGATGTTGAGTGCGATACTCCATCATCCATCGGTGATTCTCGGTAGCCCTATAACGGCAGTTTTTCCTGTTGACATGGCCGTTTAAAACAAACGTAGCCTCGTCAGAAAAAATATGTTTTTTAAGAAATCTTGCATTTGCTCGCAGAATTGAATTCGCCGATCAAAGTCTTCTTCAGATAGTTCATGAACAAGGCATACCTTATAAGGATGATATTTTGCTTTCTTCACAATTTTGTGCACTGTTGAAATAGCCATATTGAAATCGGAAGCCACTTGGTTAAGCGTTGAGTGAGGATTGTCTTCTATTGCTAACAAAACGTTAAGTTGACTTTCGTCTGATTTTGAGGGTCGACCAGATTTAGGTAAATCACGAACATGGCCAACGTTACGATATTTAGACTCAATCTGGCTTACCGTGCTTTGGTAATGGACCGAGCAGGGTGAGTTTCATTGAACAATGCAACTACTTCTTGTTGGGTGCGCATTCTGCCTCCAAATTCGATCAAGCAAAGAATTTCAATTCGTGCTCGTTCTGTTAATTTCACCATTTTTTTATAAAATAACAAATTCACTACTTAATTAAGAGTTCAAACACGCTGCTTCTGCCAAACGAAAGTTATGAAAGCGATTAGAAATAACAAAAAACTTATAAAAGTACGATGTCAAGTTTTAAACTGATAGTAATAATAAACATTTTAGGTCGCTTAAGGCAATTGTCTGGAACCCTAATTTTTGGCAATATCTACATAGAATGATATGCAAATTGGGGGTCTCCATTTAAAAAAAATGTCGATGACGTCATATATCGAATAACGATTACGTCACAAATATGGATCGTATATCAAAAAGTGCATTTGTTTAAAACAAAATCGACGTGTCAGAGGATTTTTTCGAAAAACTCTTAATTTCAGAAATAATGAATTTATTCCTTACTTTTCGAATGCACTGTATTTTTAACTAAATTATCTTGAAAATTATTATTAACGTTTGAAAATATTTTCATTGTACTTCAGTGCAACCTAAAGCGAGGGGGGAAATATTTTTATTTTCAAATTTATTCAACTAAATGGTTATAACAATAATTAATATGATTAATGAAAGATACGTCATTAAAAGCCCAATATAAAGCAATTAGTTCAGCCATACTAAAATCCGTAACAACTCCATCGAAAAGTGTCCACAAAGAACTGATTCTAACCAAAACAGTTTAAAATGATTATGTGTATAAGTACTAGAATTAAATTTGAACCTACTTTATCCTTATCATCAATTCTTTTTTTAACGTTTTAATTCTATGCCAATCGCATGCAGTGTTTTGGTATCATTAACACCTCTACGAAATAATGTGGGTATCTACCACTAAATAAATTGCGGGGTAGGTATTTCAATTACTTTTGTTAATTGTAGTTCAATTAACGGAAATGTTGTATTAATTTGTAGTTCATGCCCTGCATCTTGGAAATTTTGTCAAACTTTCAAAGCTTTCAATGTCGAGATTTCAAAGCGCCAAGATTTCAAATTATAGTGCAGTACTTTAGCGTATAGTTCAGTCCAAATTAAACAGATAAGAAAATTTCACTAACGATAAAGTTTTACGAGTAAAACTAATACGAGCCGCGATTGCTCGAGCACCAGCTAACTTTCTGTATTAATCAGTGAAGCACGTTCCTCGCGACTTAAAGCTGGCATTGTTTAATTTGCTAACAAACCGACTCACCCCTCGTCACCACTATTCCTAATTAGTTCAATTTCCTAATCCATAGGCAGCACTAATCCTGTCAAACTTCCATTCGCATTGTCTCTTTACGCTCTCCTGTATATTTATACACATAAGTGCATATAAGTTTGCAATATGATCAATTCTATGAGTAGTAAAAAGAAAGATTATTAAAATAACAGTTAGAGTGAGAACGTTGCCCACCCACAATATCACCTTTTCTTTTTTAATTGTGAACAATTTTTGCAAAGATACCCCTAGTCAAAAATGAGCCGTTTTGGCTCCGGAGTCATTTTGGCTCCGGAGTCATTTTGGCTCCGGAGTCATTTTTGTTTTAAAAGTTGTTCTTTACTTTTTGAATGTAAAAAACGGTAGAATGTGGTACCAACATGACGGTGCACCGGCACATTTTGCTCGCCCTGTTCAGCATTACTTAAACCAACAATTTCATGGGCGATGGATTGGAAGAGGACGACCTATTCGGTGGCCACCGCGAAGTTCCGATTTAACCGCATTTTTTTCTTCTGGGGTTATATGAAGTCGTTGGTGTACGAAACTCCTGTAAACACCCAAAAGAAGAATTATTAAGAAGAGTGATGGCAGCTTTTTTTCACATACAGCAAGTTCCGCACATCTTCCAACGGGTGTGAGATTCATTGAATAAGAGAAACAATTTATGTAATGATGTAGAGGGTTGCAATTTTGAATCCTTATTATGATTCATTCTACGAATTTGTAATTAAAAATAATAAGATATTGACATTTTTAACATTCAAAAAGTTCAGAATAACTTATTAAACAAGAGTGACTATGGAGCCAAAACGGCTCATTTTTGACTAGGGATATCTTTACAAAAATTGTTCACTACAATGTCCCTTATAACCTCCTTAAGTTTGGCACAACCTTTTTGGAACACTGTATACAGGCGTAAAAAATAGCATTTTTTACGAGGACCTTTTCTTCCTGATTTTTTTCCATAAATATCACTCGCGTTACGGGCGTATACGCATCGTAAATAATTCAGTGAATGCTTATACTCGAGAAAATGCCGGTATTTTTTCCTAAAATTCCGGGTTTTACGAAAGCTTAAACTATTCATGGTGTGTATACCGCCTTCTGAATAGTCCAGTCCGTTTCGATGGGGTCGAAATCGCTTCAAATTATTCCAGAATTCTGATTATTAATTTCGAGGCCATTGTTCCGGCGAAGACAAATCGGTATGATTTTTGATTTAGTCTCCTTTAAAATAATTAGGCAATAAGTTCATAATAATTAATGGTCCTTTTTGAAAGAATTTGTTATTTCTGTTTGCACTCGAATAAAAAGTAATATTTCTGGAGGAATATTCTTAAAAAAACTTTTTCTTTAAAATTAACACAGCATATTTCAAATCATTAGGATGTACAGTAAAAAATTATAATAAGTTTATTTTATTTCACTCGAGCATCAATGATCTATTTGGAATTAGAAGCTATCAAAGGCAGAAGAATTCTATAAAATTCATTCGAATTTTAATAGATCAATATTTTTGTAAACTTTCTACTTTATAAGATTTTTTTTAAAAACCGTTGCCCTGGTAGTAATAAATTCTATAATATCTCTTTCTATTGTTAGATAAAACAATTCTAAAAATTTATAACGAGTCCCTTCAGATAATGATCATTCTTTTACACTTACTTTTGCGGCCGTTCACATTATGATTCACAACTTCCGTTCTAAGTTGAAATTTCAACGTCCGGATAATCCTCCTTCAACTGCACACGAACAATTACTTTAATCTGAAATATTGAACAATCATCGAGTATAAGAACCCATGTCCAGAAATGACATGGCGCTGCAGCTCTATTACTTTATCACGTTTTTTCGTAATTAAACCGGATTAAATGGTAAACAAATCTCATCGACGGTTAAAAACTGAATAAAAAGGAAATATCGCAACGAACAATGGCTAGGAGATTTATCGAACATGACTATTTGGAGAATAGCCCAAAAATTTGCCAAAGCAAATGGTCTTCTAAAAGTAAAAAATATATTTATTGCGTGATTATGCAATGTAACATTCATGCTAGATATCGAAAAATATTTAAAAAGTCGAGCGTACTAAAATAATTTTACAATTTAATCACATTTTAAATAATTTTTTCTAAAAAATTTTTAAAATTATTTAAAATGTCCCTAGTTACTCATAACAACATTGTACAACTGTCAAGTTGGAGACGCTACTATACCGGTCTGCTCCGGTAGAAAATATTTGGGTTTTCGTGAATACTTTATTATGTACGAATATGCATATGAGAAAATCTTGCTTAAATGGATTTCTATCTACTTTGAGAATTAATAATGAGAAAATTTATTAATATGAGAAAATATCTATCTACTTTGAGAATAGATAAGATTTGATTAAGAACGGTATTGCCTAGGTTTTTGTTTTAACCGAAAATTTTACGGCTTAAGAGTTTATTTCTTTTGTCTTTTGCAAAATTCTGAAACAAAATTTTGTCAAATATTTATCTAAAGCTGTTTTTAATGAAAAACGCGTTAGTACAAAAGGTAGAGAATACTGCAGAGAACATTGTGGGAAAAGTCAATATTTAAATTAAAAAAATACCAATCAATCAATCAATATTGTGATCAATGAGTGATGATACAGTCGGTTGCAGCTTCATTTGTGAAGCGACTGTAGGGAAAATTAATTTCCAATCAAAGAATACCAGCACTATTCCAAAAAAAGAGATATTTTTCAGAAACATACCTACTAGATATTTTGTTATTTCGAGTGCTATTACATCGCTTGTTCGAACAACTATTGCACATTTCGAAATTAGATAAGTTCAAAGACAATATCTCCGTAATCTGCGGTATTAGGTTTTTTTCCCGGCCACATCTGTATACCGAAATTAACTTTTTTTTCACGTTTAACGAAATACCGAATACTGTCGAATACTGTCAGGAACAAGATGCGCCACTAAAGCAGCTCTGGGGTTTAGTAGTCTTCAACGTCCGAATTTAAGGGGAGCAATAATTGAGTGAATTTAATCGTGAGGGTACCGAAAACTAAATACCTACTTACATACAGTGATTTTCAAGGAAACCGTCCATTAGAAGAAGAATATTATAGAGACCGTTATAGAAGATCCTGAAGAGTTAGAAATCTAAAATTTAAGAGTAATGAATTTTATCAATATTGTGAGTATTTCTAAAATGTTTTCAACCATGTGACTTCCGGTTATAACCGGAAGTAGATGCCAACGTCGTTGTTTCAAATGGAATGTACCATTTTTGACTTAATTTTTGGATTCTGCGGCTCTTTTTAAATAGTCTTTCATAATAACACCATGTGCCAAAAATGCGCCACTTTTGAGTTATTTAATTTTTTTGGATTTTTTTTTGAAAAAACGGTCGAATGCATTTTCTATGATATCTCTGGTAACAATGCACCTAGAAGTTTGAAATTTGATATCGATAATGTCCAGACACAGTACTAAATGAAACTAAACTAAATTTCCCTGGTCCATATACAGGGCGTTTAAAATTGTCTAACTTGGCTAACTTAAAGTGACTATAACTTTGTTATTTCAAATAGATCACCCTATATTTTTAGGAATTGGAGTATAGAGATTTTTAAACCCTTTCGATCCATGTAAGTATTACCTATACCCAAACCCATTGGTTTCAATCAATACAGGGTGTCTCAAAATTGACGGCCGTCCTTTCGTATTATAAATAAGGAGACCAAAATAAGTGAAAACGAGAAAATTAAAAATTTTGCGATTTGCCTTTGGTTTCCGAGTTATTGATAAAAACAAACATCTCAAATTTAATCTGAAAATGTCATTAAAAATGAAGTAAACTTAAATCCAATGACATATGTTAGTATGATTATTTTAAAAATTTATAATAAGTTCTATCATTATTAGTGCCTATAAGTCATACGGTCGATATCATCACTCAATATCTTCACTTTGAACAAATCAACAAATTCTCGATTGTATAATAACGTTCCATTTTTTTAAAAATAACTATGAAAAAATTATACCTATACATTATGACATTACAATTAATTAAAAATTTAAGCTTACTTCATTTTTAATAACGTTTTCCGATTGAATTTTAGATGTTTTTTTTATCAATAACAGACAAAACGCAAAATTTTTATTCCTTATTCGTTTACACTTATTTTGATCTCGTTATTCAGAAACCGAAAGGGCAGGCGTCAATTTTGAGACACCTGGAATTTTCCTTTACTCCTAAATTTCCAGATTTCTAACTCTTCAGGATCTCCTAAAACTTCTAATGGACGGTTTCCTTGAAAAGCACTATATAACGCGTTTGTTTTCTCACGGCGTTATATGGATTTATATAGAAACAGAAATTCTGGACTCAACATATTTTGGTATCATGTGGTTTCAAATTTCAAATCTCAAAATGTGTTTTTTATTAAAGATTTAAAATGTCAGGTAGTTTTGGAACACCCGATGCATAGAAGACAAAGTAGAAAACCAACAATGTTTATAGAGACAATGGGAAAAATTCCAATTAGTTTTAACATAATCGATAAGAATCCGAGTTTTATGCCCGGTTTCACCAATATATCCTAGGTTATATTTTATCTGTCTGACTTAAATGTGTGATCTACTTAAGATTTGAATATGTTGCACCATGTTCAAAAAAGGCTATTTTACCTACGATCCATTTTAACTTAAATAACAACTGAAAACGTAGCAATATTGTTCCTGTAGGACACTTACCTATAGTTCAAACTGTCCCACCTCGCACGTAAGCCAAAATAAATATTAGAGAACTTTATCCTGTCAGAGAACTTTTAAGAAATAATAGGGGGCACAGTTGATTAAATAAATTCTTGGCAACCTATTCCTTTTAAGACTTAATCGTGGTCCAGCTTATACATACCGTTTGCTCCATTTCCGATTGCAACATGGTCATTTCTATGAGTGGAACAAAGAAAGATAATAAAATAACAGTTGTCAGAGTGAAAAGTTGCAATGACACAAATGTCATTCTTTCTTTTTCCTTTATATGTAAGTGTCTAATGGAAGTTGTCTTTATCGCATCCATGGCCTATATAACCTATGTTGCGATCAAAAATGAACTTGTAAAAGCAACCTGTATGTAGGTATCCTTTTTTAAGCTATTATACCTGGATTTGTAGTCTTCTATGTGCCGCTTTATCTCTTCGTATCAAAGGCGCGGGGACACGTATCAAGTAGCTAAAGCAAGTTACTAAATCAAGTAACTGAAATTGAGTTACTTGTATGGTGTGGACAACTTGATTTAGTAGTTTACTAAATTAGGTACTTGCACAAGTTACTAAATCAAGTTGTTTAAGGATAATATTAAAGATTTTTTTATATTCCACTATGTGCTAACAATTCTTCTTTGCCGCGAAAATTTACGGCTTTCCATCGACCACTTTAAATATCATCAGAGAATAAGTGGCACCCCTGGTGCAGATATAGGGACATTAATCAAATTATACTAGCATCTCTCCCACTTCGCGAGCCCAAATCTCAACTTTATGGACTCTTTACATCTTGGAGAAATGTCCATTAAATAATTACCTACTGAAAATATGATGGCATTGTGTAAAATGTTCGTTCTACTCAGTGATAATGGTTTGTAAACCAGAGGTGGATTCGATTATTTTACCATTAAAGAGGGAGATTAAACTAGCAAATTTAAACTTCTCAATAAGCAAAAAAGCTTTTAATAAAATACAGAATCAAAAAAATACTAAATATATTTGTGTTACATTTATTATATGTTCAGTCCTGTACTGTGTTTTCTCTCCATTTATTGTGCGGCTTCATAATTTGCTCTTAATGCTGCTACCGTAATAAATTGTCATCAAAACTTGTTCCTTTGGAACATGATATAATGTAAAAGGGAACAACATTAACAGTAAATAAAATTTTCGTGCGAAAAAAAAGTCTAAAGTCGAAAGATGAATTTTTTAATTTCACATTTGACCATAATTTTTACTCCTAAATAACTTTACTCTTTTTATTTTTCTGTATTGTAAAAAATATAGCTATCTACTTTACTTGGTAAAATTAACATTTTTTGGCAAATCTCGTATACGGCATTTTTGTCGTAAAACCAATAATAAAAAAATGTCCACATGGTTACAACTCAAGTACACACTGTAGATGACATCATAATAAGGGTATGACTTATAAATTTTGTTAGTTTCGGCCCAATTTTTGAGCTAGAGGCCTTTAAAGTTGAAAATTTTGGACTTATTTTTATACGTTTAATTCCCAAATTATACATGAGAACAATATAAAATTATTGTGGTTTAATGCGTACGCCGTTAGCCCAATTTGGTGATAAAATGAATCTTACCATACTCCCCTTTATGAATTTCGTTTCCAAAACTTTATTTTTAAAAATTTTATTTACGAATTAAAAATCAGAACACGATTTAATTCACGATAAATTTATTCGACTTTACAACTTGAAAGACAAAATCATTCTGATTATAATTGCAATAAAATATATAAAGTATCGAATGTGCAGTTTTGCAAAAGTACAAAGGTTATTGATCGTTATTGATTAAAAGTGTTGAAGGTGCGATTTTCTCCTACATAACTCCTCCACCCCTAAATGGAACTCAAGGGTGAAACTGCGGTGGACCCACTTGAGTTGCTGGAACGGGAGAGCCATGGTTTCTTCTAAGACTGAGGAGTCTGGAAATTATATCTTGTCGATATCTAAAACATGCGAATATAAAAATTGAAACTAAGATGAAGATTGTTAATCCAGTCGTCCATTGAGAGGTTGTTTTGTAGTTTTGGAAGTCTAACATCGGTTGGTTTTCCTGTAACTGCACCAGTTTGTGTAGTTCGTCGAGTTTGATTTTGTGCAGGTTTACTTTTTGGACATTCATTGTTGGAAATGTAATTTCGCTGATTTTTTGTAACGTGATGGGATGGCCCTCGATTACGCTTTTCTGGTTTTTGAAGTAATAGGTTTTCGTGGTGATTAAACATCCTGGAGGTATTACGAGCAAGTAACTTCCCTTAAGGACTTTAATATCCGGTTCTTGACAATTTAATTCTATCTTCTCTGGTGTGGGAAAGATGCCGATGTAATGTCCTTCGTTGATTTCCTGGATGATTTGACTGTTGATTTTGACTGGTATTTGTTGGCATTCGGCTTTTGGCGAATTGACTAGCAGGAACGACGCTATACAATCTGGATTTTTTTTGAGTTGCTTGCAACTGATTGGTTTTACAAAGAAATTGTTTTTGGAATTGCAAACATTCTTCTTCTTGATATTGATACTGATCGTTGCCGAGGATAAGGTAAGTTGAAGGTGGGATAAGGGTGAACTGATTATTGTTAGGGATTGAGTAGAGGTGATAATAATTAAAGACGTTCGGGTGAACTAATGGAAAATCTAATGAAAATATTATTTTATCCTTACTGTAATAGACATTAGTTTCGATTAATTTATAATAATCAATCATTTCGTCATCCACGAATAATAATTGGTTATGCGGATAAATATTGTATAGTTCGGCAATTACTTTTTCTAAATCGTTCGGGGCAATGATGCTCTGATGTAAAATTTTGAGACTAGCGAAACTAATTGAATTTTCAATATCGGTTAGAAAACTAAGCATTGAATCTAAATTTATTTTTATTTGATTAAAAATTTCTTGAAATTCGATATAATGGGTATAGTTAAAGAATGTCGTATTAAGCACTTTCCTTAATTCATCGACCTTTTTAGAAATTAAATTTTGATTATTCGATATTATAGTTATGGAGTCATTAACCATGTTCATGAGCTGTTTATTTAGCGAAATTTGAGAATTTACGTTTTTTATTATTTTGTTTTCGTCATTTTCTAGTTTGGAAATACTTGCATAAATTTTTTCTGAATCTTCTTGGTCCATGTTTCCACTAATAAATTTTATAAGAGAACCTAGGGGTCGAATTAGACTTCTTTTGTCTTTCTGAGAAGGAAATATTGATTTCATTTTATTCGTAATATCTGTGACTTCGTATTGTAAATGTTTGTGGGTTTGGCTTAAAAGTGTATAATGAATATCCGATGTTAAATTTATAAGATGTTTTAAATCGTAATATTTTGAGGTTAAACTGTTTACTTGATTTCTGATAGGTGTAATGGGAATATAATGTAGGAATGTGTGTGAAGCGATTTTTACTCTGGCGGTACCCAATCTGAACGGAAGAACTCCGGGGTTGTCATTCAGCGATTCTATCTGAATCCGCTGACATCTCGTCGTGTAGATTAGTGTCCTGAAAAAGTGTGGTATTGTTTATTTTTCTCTGGGGTTTGAATAGTCGTTTGTGATAATTATTTTGGGGTGTTGTTACTGTTAGACGATTTGATTTTAGTACGTGTTCGGGTTTGAATGGAGGTTTTGTCTTGGATTGTCTTTCACCTTGTTTCTTATATGCTATAGTACCTGGTTGAACGTCGGGAGGGTCGTCACGTTTTTCATTAATTTTCGATATCAACTTATTCTTTTGTTCTGAACTATTAGTATGCACGTTTTTATAATGGACAAATGGAACAATTATTTATGAAATCTTGTATGTCTTGTTTTAATCTAGGCCAATAATATTTTTGTTTCAGTTGATTTAATGTTTCGAGGATACCTCGATGATTTGTAATACCTTCGTGTTGATCTTTTAAGAGTTCTAATTGCCTTGTTTCGCTTTTCACGTCGCTAAGCAATATATTTGTTTTGAGAAGTTTAAAAGCTGTATTTTTGAAAATTTGAGGGATGAATCTGCACATTTCTTTGAAGAGTTCTTGATTGGTATCATTTTGAAAATAGAAAGCATATCGTTTTTTGGGAATACCGTATTCTTTTAAAAATTTAATGATTTGTTGTGGAAAAGTGTTGTTTGTTATGTATAATATCCATCTAGTTCTATTAGGTGATTCAAAAATCTTTTTTATTTCGTGTCTAGGATTTTTATCAACTCTTATTATAATTATTTGATTTAAAAATGTATTTAGCGGTTGTTCTGATATGTGTATGCCTAAAATTGGGTTTTCTTTACTCGTATGTACTGTTTCTCCTTCATCACTTTCAGTTTGACCATGTTCTACCTGGAGAGATTGAATGTCTGGGTCAATAGAGTATGTGTCGTTGTTTTGTCTAGTTTGCCCTTGAGTCGTAGATGTAGAAGGTTTGCTGAGATTGTCATTAAAATTTTTCATGTACCGAAAAATAGGTAAATTTTCATCGTCATCGTCAATTGGATGAATTTCCACTCTAGATAAGGCGTCTGCATTCGTATTTTGTGATCCTTTTTTATAAATTATCTCGTAATCAAATTCTTCTAGTTTTAATCTCCACCGGACCAAACGCGAATTTGGTTCCTTTAGAGACATCAACCATTGTAATGGCTTGTGATCTGTAATGATTTTGAATCGATTTCCGAAAAGATAGGGTCTAAAGTGTTTGGTTGCCCATACTATGGCAAGCAGTTCTTTTTCTATAGTTGAATAGTTCTGTTCTGAGTCGTTAAGTGTCCTTGAGGCATATGCTATTGGTTTGTCTGTTCCTACTGTTCCTTGGGATAAAACAGCGCCGATGGCGTAATTGCTCGCATCGGTTGTCAATATAAATTCTTTCATAAAGTCTGGGTGAATTAAAATGGGGTCGTTTGTCAATATCGATTTACAATCTTCAAATGTCTTTAAATATAACGGATCATGAATATTTATTTTCGAGCCTTTCTTTAAACATACGGTGAAAGGTTTTGTTATTTTTGCAAAGTTGTTTATAAATTTCCTGTAGTATACTAAAAGTCCTAAAAAGCTTTTAATTTCTTTCGTGGTTTTCGGAAGTGGATAATCAACTATGGCTTTTACTTTATCAGGATTCGGCTTAACTCCTTCTGGGGTTATCACGTGTCCTAAGAAAGCAACTTCTTTTTTCAAAAATTCCGATTTATCTAACTGTACTTTTAGGTTACTCTCTCTGAGTTTCTGAAAAACTTGCTTTAAATTAACTATGTGCTCCTGAAGTGAATTTGAGAAAACTATGATGTCGTCCATATAGACGAGGCAAATTTTGTTTCTTAGGCCCTTCAAAACATTATCCATGACGCGTTGGAAAGTCGCCGGTGCGTTTTTCAAACCAAAAGGCATTCTGAGATACTCGTAGTGTCCGTTTTCGACATTGAAAGCGGTCTTCTGTATATCATCAGGGTGCATTTCGATCTGATGAAAGCCGCTAGCCAAGTCCAGTGTCGAAAAATAGCAGCATCGTCCTAATTTGTCGAGAATGTCAGAGATGTTAGGAATAGGGTAGCGGTCGTCAATTGTCTTTTCGTTAATCTTTCTATAGTCCACTACTATACGCCATTTTCTTTTCCCGGAGGCGTCTAGCTTTTTCGGAACTATCCAGATAGGACTTGACCATGGTGACTCACTAGGTCGAATTATATTTTTTTCAAGCATGTCATTTATTTGACGTTCAACTTCTTGCTTATGAATGTAGGGGTATCGGTATGATTTTGTATGAACGGGAATTTCATCTATTGTTTTAATTTGATGTTTCACTTGATTTGTAAATGTTAATGTTGAGTTTTCTTTATGAAAAATGTCGCGAAATTGTCTGCAGAGGTTTTCTAAATGAAACTTTTCTTCAGGGTTGAGGTGTGAAGTTCTAATTTGTTGGCAAATATCTGTGTCGTTATCGTGGTTGTTTAGATTATCGAAAGAATTGTGAACATTCATTTGGAAAATCTCAAAATTTTCGTGAAGATTTTCTACTTGGATGGGTGCAAAGAGGTGTATATCTTGTATTTTATCGGTATTGTTTTGTATTTCTGTGGAAGCGTAGCCATTTCTAGCAGTTGCGATTCCTTCGCGAATTAAACAGTTTGAAATGTTAATATTTGGTATTTTAATAATAGCGTTATTTTTATTTACGGGAATTTTCACGGTCTCGATCGAATGAGGTTCAATCCGAGCAAAGAACAAAAGTTATTTGTTTCATAGTGTGACAGTGGTAAGATAGTGTTTTCAGTTTTCAACAAAGAATTTTTTAAATCAATTTCTACTTGTAAATCTTTTAATGTTTCGTAGCCTATGAGTCCGTCAAAGAAATTATGAAATTTGAAGAGATGAAATTTAATACTTTTATTGCATTTAAATTCTTGAAACGTGGGTATTTTTATGCAATAATCTCTTGTTGTCGTTTGGAAAACGGAACTAATTGTAATGGGTTCCTTAAAGATATGATCTGGGAAATAATTTTCAGCTATTTCGGGGTTGATAAATGATTTTGACGCGCCTGTATCAATAAGTAATTTTAACGGAGGGTTTGATATCATGACGTATGGGAGGTCTTTCTTTTCGTAAATCGAAAATATCTCTACGTTTTGTTGGGGGGTTTGGCCGTTTGATGAAAATTTTCTGGGATGTCTTGTTGTCTGTTATTGGAGGATTCGAATGACGTTTCATCATTAGTCGAACAATCTTGTTCTAGATAATTCTCAGTGTAAAAAGCGTTGTCTTGTTCGTAACTCAATTCGTCTGGTGAATAATTTTGAAATTCGTCTACGTTATGCAGTTCTTCGAAAGTAAATTTAGGTTGAGGTCTTTGATTAAATTGATTTTGATTTTGATTTTGAAATTGAGGCTGAGCGAAATTTTGAGGTTGGAGTTGAAAACGATTTTGAACATTATTTGGAAATCTTCGATATGCAGTTCTAAAAGTATTATGAGAAATACCACTCATAGGAGTCGGTTTAGGTCTGTTATTGTGCAAGTTTGTGTTCCAGACGTTTGTAGGTTGTCTGACAGGCTGTTGAGCGTTAAACGGTTGTCTATTAAATTGAAATTGTTGTGGGTAAAAGGGGCGAGGTTGTGAACGTTGGAAATTTGAGTTATTATAATTTTGATATGTTCTTTGCATAGGTCGTGGTTTTTGAAGATGTAAAATATTGTTTTCAGATATAATATTTTGTCTGGCCTCGGCAAGTGTTGGAGGTTTCATTGCTCTAATAGTCGAACCAAGAGGTTCCTTAAGACCCGCAAGAAATATTGTTAAAGCGTGTTTATTATAAAATTCTTTTTTCACCAATTTTGTTGCTTCCTCGACTTCGTGACAGTCAAGAAAGTTGTGCAAAGAGCTTAAATTTGACATGACTCTAGTATAGAATTGAATCGCTGGTTCGTTATTATTTTGCCTAAGTTGATCCAAATCAAAAAGTAACCCGTTTTCGTTTCGCTGGTCACCAAAATGAGCAATCAAAGCATTTTTGACTGTTTCCCAATCCTTACTGGTACAAATACTGTACACTTCTCTTGCATTACCAATCAATTTGGAATAAATTCCATATATTAAAGTAACGTTTTGAACGCAATTGGGGTTAGCTCTATCCCAATAATGACCAATTAAGGTATTTGAAGTCTCTAAAAATGCTGATAACTCTAAAGGGTTACCGTCAAATCTAGGAATTATGTCTAACAATTTTGAATCGAAATTTGGTCTTGCCATTGTTGGAATAGAGTCTTCAAATGATAGATTACTAAGTAATGAACTAATATCTAAATCTCTATTATTATTTTCTTCTTTTTCGATATCAAAACTATTTATTGAATTTATGCTACTTGTACCGGAATTTAGCTCACCGTCGGTATCGCAAATGGAATTCTCAGGTGAGGAGAATGACATAAAAGGAAAAATAAACGGAGGCAACTTACAGTATTATCACGATGATCTCCATAAGCAATCCTCTGTGTGTTCTGCGTTTTCTTGGGTTCTGCTGGGCTGTTCGGGAACTTTCTTATGTAGAGGTTCTTTACCGAATTAACAGTTGACACTGAGAGTTTATTCGCGATGAATTTCTCTTCGGAATCCTACTGACTGCGCCACTTTATGAATTTCGTTTCCAAAACTTTATTTTTAAAAATTTTATTTACGAATTAAAAATCAGAACACGATTTAATTCACGATAAATTTATTCGACTTTACAACTTGAAAGACAAAATCATTCTGATTATAATTGCAATAAAATATATAAAGTATCGAATGTGCAGTTTTGCAAAAGTACAAAGGTTATTGATCGTTATTGATTAAAAGTGTTGAAGGTGCGATTTTCTCCTACATAACTTCCCTTGAAGACAGTGGCGGCGTGTTCTCAGTGATTAACAATTCATAACAAAAATGTACTGTTGTTTGAAGTCGATAAAATAAACATGAAATAAACAAACATTCTGGAAACTGTTATTATTAATTGAAACTATTTACGTAAATACAGGGTGAGGCACATAAAGTGTTATAGCAATAACAGTCAAACTATTGATCATATGCAAAATAGTTTTCATTTTGAAATTGTATTATAGTATACCTTATACCTATGTGGGTTCTTATGCGAAATACAATGTAGAGGATGCATCAGTAAAGAAAACAACGAATATTTAATTTGCAGTCCAATTTCGCTGCCCAATGATAATCCAATAATCAGAAATACAGCGCGTTTTTTATTAACATGCTGAAATATACGAGTAGTTAAAGTTTTGAGAAAAAAATCATTTTTTCCTGTCATTTCCATACCACTTTTAATATTTTTATGAAATTTGGTGTACGGCGTCTATGCATTAAGTAGCATTTTTTGGCTCAAAAAACATTTTTTTATTTACTACAGTGGCGTCCGTACTGGACTCAGGCCAAATATTTTTGGGGGTAAAAGTGCAACGCCACTGCTTTCTCTTAAAATAAAAATAATTTTTAGAGGTCCCGTTCAATTTATAACAAAATTGATTTCTTGACTTTTTTTAGTACTACTCACCGTTTCGCATAAAAAAAATTAAATGCATTCATTTGTATAAATTAGGTAATAATAAATTTCAGGTTTAGGACTTGAAGACTTAAGAAGAGTATAACCATAGCGTAATTAATAAAAGTTCGATTATTTCAAAAACGACTGGATTTGGGTATAGGGAGTAATTATATGGATCGAAAGAGCTTCAAAATATCTATTGTTTAATGCTAATAAATACAGGGTGATTCATTAGAAATAACGAAGTTAAAAAAGTTAAGTCTAGTTAAAAAGAGCGGTATAACCGGAAGTACCATATGGTTGAAAATATTTTAGAAAAACAACATTGATTATACCTTACTCCTAAATTTTTAGATTCGTAACTCTTCAGGAACTCCGAAAAGTTCTAATGCAGGGCTACCGTGGAAAAACCTGTATACAGTTGTTTGAATTGTTAACATTTATCCAAGAGATTCGGATTGACCTTATGAGGTCTTTGCCGGTTATCATAGTGTTGCTGATTTGGAATTTGTTGTTGCTGACGTTTGTGATATGTATTAACAAGAATGTAGCAAATGAAGTCCAAAAAGTAACTGATATTATACGTTTGCCGTTATTTTTTTGGAAATAAAACTAGCGTAGAGATACAAGGATGAATCAAATATGAACCGGAATTTTCTTTAACGCTCACTAGGTGAAGTGAATAAAATGATGTCTTGATATATGTTAACGTAAAGTAAAGGTGAGTAAATCTGTTGGACATCAATACTATTATGTCTGAGCAAGAGATGCACGGGTCCGTTAGCAACGCATTATTATTAAATTTTTGTCGCGGGAGAGTAAAAAATCTACCAAAATTTGTCGTCAAGTAATTGCACAGTTCACTGGAAACATGCTCTCAAGGACCCATGTCCACGATTGGCAAAAAATGGGAAAAATTTGGAGAAGCAGCAATGGGACAGGCCAAGATACGTCTTTCAGATGGGAAAGTTCTTGCAACGATTTTTTTTGAGATTATTGCTTATAGGTTTTTTCCATGAATGACGTACAATGAATAAGTCAGTAAACAAATTAGGTACATAAATTCGACAAAATAATTGAAAAATTAACGACCAAACACCTTGCTATAGTTTAATTAATATCGTTTAATTAAATGTGTCCCGTAATTAACATATGCTAAAGTTAATCTGGTTTAATTTAATTTAATTAATCCAGTATTTTAAATTTTATTTATCAAAATTCAAAATTTCAAAATTTCTCTTTCGAACTTTCGGTTCAGTAGGTATTAAAATTTTTGTCGAATTTTATAGGAAAATTATCGTTAACATACATTTTTTTCCAGAAGGTCAAGGGACGGAACCCAATTCGAGTTAAAGCGAAAGCATGAATTTTTTTAAAATACTATTTTAGTACTATTCATTAAGTTTTAAAACGTCATTATTTTTATCATAGTTCTGTGCATTTTTTATAGACGTTCGATCACGTATATCCTCGATTATCGCGTATCGTCGAAGGATAATGAATGGCAGGATTTGAACCGTACAACAGGATTAAAACTGCTATTAATTTCGGGAATCTACTTTATGGTAAAAATAATTAACCGTTAGGTTTTTTACTCTTCTAAATATGTAATTTACGATTCTATTTCACCCGGATAGTTTAAACTATAGAGTTTAAACTTTTTTAAATCGTCATCAATCATATAGTTTGTAGATATTTAAAAAAAATCGGATTTATTGAATAGGAACTGATCTATTTTAACTATGCTCATTCACACGGGCTAATTTAACCTCGTAATGTCACATAATTACCCGGATTTTGCATTAAAACTTCCTGGCGATTTTTCCCCGTCGAATTTTCCAAGACTTTTAGATTGTTAACTGATTTTTAACTCCCTCAAGAACCATATAAAACAGGAGACTTATATGATTTATATGACTTATTGGATATTATGATTAATTGGACCCTCAAGCACAATTGTCGGCCATTATTACAGTTTTCTAAAAGGCGTTTCTAATTTTTTCATACAGAATTACAAATTTCTTTATAGATCGATTAGTTTTGATGCTGATTATTTTTTATTACAATCGGATATCGTATAGGTACAAGTTAAATTTATAAGCGTTTTAATGTTAAAAAGTATATTTATAGATCTCGATCTAGATAAGTATATTATTGTCTCTAGGAAAACAATACCGTTCTTCGTAACGTTCCTCGAGTTTATCTTAATTATTGAAAATATTAAAGTGCTAATTTTAATCAAAAGCTCCGACCCTTAAAAATATCGCCTCCGGAGAGATTACTCTTTAACCTGGTGCAAACAGAAATGAAAAATCCTTCTAACAGAGCCCATAAATTAGTATTAACTTATTAATTATTTGGAAGGAGAGGGCATGAGCTAAACACGGGAATATTCGGTTAATTAAATTTATTGAAGTTTGATAATAATAAAACAACAAATTCTTGATTTCCTCGATTCGTATTTTGCATTTACATTCAAAATTTTCCCGAATAGTTGGCTGTAGACAAAAAGTTACGTCCTGTAACGAATGTTCCGGACTTTGATACCTATAACTGATACAAAGTTATCAGACCATTCGGCCATAACGGTATCGTTCCATTAACAAAATTACGGGTTTCTGGAATTTTCATCGGATTTCACTCAGGTATTCGATGAAAACAAATAAACAGTGGAGTTTCGGAGAGTTGATTGATTCGTTATTTTCAGTAAAATTACTTACCTAACGACTAACAACTAAATTTTATTATCTTCTAACAATATGGAGAAATGGAGTTATTATATTTTTCAATTATACTTGAAAAACAACCTATAAAAACTCTCAGCGCTTTAATCACTTCGATTAAAGTTTTAATTTATATAACCTTTCTAAAAAAATACGCAGTTTATGCAGATTGATGCAGATTGATATACATATATTGATATATCCGACTAAAAAAAATCAAATAATTCACAAATGTAACGCGCACAAAACTATACACAAGAGTTTTGTTTGATGTTTTCGTCGAATTGGATAGTCAACCATTTAATAATTTGCTTAACGAAGTGATAAACTGGTTGGTGTACAGGGTATTAAAAAAAAATAAAAAATATAGGAACTTGTTTAATATTTTTTTTTGTAATCTATTCTTGAATACCTTATGTATCGTCGTTAAATTTGCTCGTTGCCAAAATAACCATATTTTTGTTACAGGACACTTGAAACATTTGTTAAATTTGCTGATTAATACCATACTGCCTACAAAGACTTTATTCTAACAATATTAAGGAAATAAATTAGCTCGCCATTTCAAACGGCACAAATCATTACGGTCGTTTGTTCGGAACTTAAAAAAAATAATAAACACAGATAAAACTATATACCAACTCAGCAAGACCAAATAAGGGTCGGAGAGCAACCCTGGCATATTCGTCCTTTCAATTATACCAATCTCCAGTGGCGTACGCTTAAACTTATCAAAGGAGTATAGGGTATTGTAGTGAAGGGTTGAAATCGCCGCCACTGTTCTCGACATCCCTCCCAGTATTAGTATCAAATTGTTTGAACGAGATGAAATTGGATGGTAAACAGTGGAATGTAGTCGTTGTTCATCGAAGAAGGAAAATCTTTTTATGACTGTGGAAAATCGCGACGTCTTGTCGCTCAGGTGTGAACGATTTTCCGGAAAAATAACCAGAGCACAAACTCGCATAAATGTTCCGAATATTTTTTTCCTAGATATCGCTGGATTGTATAATATTGACAATGACGCATTTGCCTGAATATGACACTTAATTATGAAGATGATATTGGAAAATTCGTCGCTCCACTGGCGAAACCTTTCGATTTTACGACGGGAAAGCGACGGGTATTTATTTGACATTTTATATGTTAGCATTTTGAAAATTTCGCTTCATGCTGGAAACTTGATTTATGAACCTTCTGTGGTTTATTAGTACGTGCGCGCCAATTTCAATATAGTCTAGTGTTCATTTGCTTAATTATTTAAGCTAAATTAGAGTTATTTGACATTTTTTGTTTGACATTAAATAAGTATAATAAATAAAAAATAATGATTTGATACGACATTTTAAACATCTATCATACTTTAGCTGTCGCTGATTGATTTGTGTGCTATATTTTTTTGTAACACAACCATCTACTGCCCAATATGAATTTTCATCTATCGCTTCAATTTTCCCATTTTATTAGTAACAAAAATAAATCCCCTTTATCCGATATCTACAAAACAACGTCTCCTTTCATTACTCTAATGTGACCGGAATAATTACATTTGCGTCTTAACGGAGCTCCTGCGAAGGAAGATCGGTTAATTGAATAAAACCTAACATACCCTATGCAGATATCCCTCCAATTTCCCAAATTTCAACCTCCATCATACAAACAGTTAATTTCGCATCGGATTCACAACGAGTTTAGAAAATAAAAGAATTGGGAGTGACTAGTAATAGGCAACTCGAAACTTCGGAAAATCAGTGCGATTAAAGCAAAATTTTTTAGCAAAAAAAACGTGGATTTAAGGGACAAATACGTGGAATATACCAACGATGACCATACACTCAATTTATAATTTTGGGATAATATTACGCATAAAAGACGTAAAAACTACGTTAAAAAATTATTAAATTAATTAACCGCTTTTGTATGATAATGTTTAATCGATAATATAGGGTGTTCCTAAACATCGTGTGCATCCGAAAGGGGGTGATTCCTTGGCTTATTTTATGACTAAAAGTTCATATAATCGTGGGTCCGCAAACGCTTCGTTACCGATCTACAGGGTGTTGAAATTTCAAGATTTTTTTGTTTTTTTAGAGCTCCTGCAGTTTTTAAGATATTTTGCTCAAATTAGGTATAGGATATAGAATATAGAGTATAATAGGAGGGGGTCACTTTCAACATTTATTATAATGTAATTTAATAATTATTATTTAGGGCTTTTGTTTTGTAAAATTTGTACAGAAAATCATTTTTAATTTTTTTTCTCGATAACGGTCACAGAAACGAAAAAAGTATAAAAATAAAAAAAAGTTTCTAAACAAAACAGACAATTGGTTTTGTATTTTAGAATCTACCAGCGGCGCACAGCAAAAAAATCCGGGGGAAAAAAGGGTATATGACCCCTGAAAAAATATAACCCTGTAGAATTTAACAACCATCTGATATACCCAATAATGCGTGCCCTGTAAAGCAATCTAGATTTAAAATTTGAGCTAAATATCTCAAAAAGTGCAAGAGCTACACCAGAAAAAACAAAAAAAAAATGAAATTTCAACACCCTGTAGATCGGTAACGAAGCGCTTGCGGACCCATGTTTATATGAACTTTTAGTTGTAAAATAAGCCAAGGAATCACCCTTTCGGATGTAAACGATGTTTAGGAACACCCTGTATATTTACCCGCAAAAATGAATGAAAGTAGAAATAAAAGGAAAAAAGAAGGAAAAATCTTTATTCCGAAAAAAATAATTAAAGTCAATAAAAAAAAACCGCCCAACGCCCTCTTGATTTTCATTGTTGGGTTTTCAACTTCGCTTTTTTATCGATGAAAAATTTCCAACCAGATGAGTACATAAAAAAAGAGTATATAATTTAGATCAATTTTCACAGTTTTTTCGAATATGTAAATCTGCATGGTGTTAATAAAACACCAACAAATTAAATTTCCTACTGCGACTATTATAGGTACAAAGGATAATACTAATAAATAAAATTACTGTGTCCTACTACATAGCAGGACCCGGGTATGTTTTATATCGTGATCGTCTAATTATTTTATATCGCTATATCTAGCTGACGCTAGATTAGTTAAAATAAAACAAAAGCAAACCTTTAAATATATTAAATTTATTTTACCAATTTATTTACAATTACAAATACTATTTAAACCTAACCGGTTCAGAGCGGGTCCTTACGGGACCCCGTCCGAACGGGCAGACCAAACCAACACCTGTAAGTAATTTATTTACTTTTATATTAACCTGGTTGATATTCTCTGGGTTGAATTTCCCATAGCCGTATTACACGGAATTGGCCAGAAGTGCAGCCGTACTAGGATGCGAGGATCCCTTATGTTCTGATTATGGCACATAACATCTTTTTATTTGTATTATACAGAGTGTCCGGTACACTGGCCAGAGGTGTCCCATTTGGGTCAACACATAACTTCTTTTTATATTTAAGTGCCCGGATCACTCGAGAGAGATTGGGATATTGGTTAGTAACGCCCATGTGGACATCCAACTCGGTAGTATATCATAGGGCTCCTAGGGACGTTGGGGCGTCGCGGGTCGTCAGGTCTTCTCGGGGCGTCGGAGTGTCGCGGGTCGGCAGCGTTTTCGGAGCTTCTGGTGGGCAACGGAGGGTAGCGTCGGAGTTGGCGTCGTCTTGTTTTTGGCAGGAACTTGGTGCGAAAACTGAACGATGGTCGTCTCGGGATCACCCTTTTTATACACGAAAAATCCGTGACGTATCGCGGATTTTACCTTGGTTCTCACGGCCATGTGGTAACTTGTTATCAACACTTGTACTTATCTAGTGTGATGCGCGCCACATTTGGGATCTTTTACACAACATATTTTCTATCCGTTAATGTGTTTTCGGAATTGATAATTTTACTGGGTACCCGGGTCTGCTAGGTTACATTACTAAAAATAAATTACTTTATCAATCATTTTTAGCGTTTTAATCTGCAAAATGCCTTAAATGATCAGTTGTTTACTACTACCCTTACATACGACACTGTTTTTCCTCTTTCCTTTTCCTCCCCAAGTGGTGGAGTATCGAGATTGATATCCCTTCATGTTTTTAAACATCTACTACATTAGCATAGATGGATGAGAGTGATTTTTGATTCAGACGTGCGGAATTCAAATTGCGTATTTTATTTTTCTCCTGCACACCTATACGGAGCGTTTGTTTAAATACGCAAGTTATAAAGACTATTATAGTCTATACTGTATACATTGGTGTCCTATAACTCAAATACAAATATCGATTGTTATTCCTAAATCTGTTTTAAAAAAATCGTACTGTACTAAAGACGATTCGTTTCTTTCTGGTGAACAATTTTAGTTTTCGTCATTATATCGCGATGCGATGCGATAAAAACACTTCACAACTTTTCGAGCGGACCGAGCATTTCCGAGAAGGAACTTTTGAATATCCCAGAAATTATTTAGCATATTGCCCAAGTTTCGAGATGCGGATAAGTAGATGTGTAGACAAATGCCAAAAATTTCGGGATTAACGTATAAAATGATTCCCGTACCATTTCGTACCAAATTTCCCGTAACAAAATTCCCTGCTTAATTGTTTTTCTTCTTGTTAATCCTGTTGGAGTTGATGCACCTATAATAATACACATAATAATAAATAATAACATCAAAATATCATACTAATTTTAATGAAAATTACCTAATATTACTGACTAATTAATAACATGCCACTTTTTTGAAAAAGTGCTTCAGTTGAAAGAAAAAACCTTAAAATCAACTTTGTTGAAAATACCTTTCAACATGTTCTCATTTATTTAAATTTCAAATTTAGCGGGTAAAATGTTGTATCCGGGAAGCGGAAGCGTGTGCGAAAAAGGAAGTAATGTTTGACAAGATGGCGACGAGACGGTAGGCACGCAAAAAGCTCTCCGTGAATTTAATGTGAATATTAACGTAATATGAAGAGTATTGTACGAAGAATATAGAAAAAGTTGTAAGAATAAAGCCCTGCGACCGGTGTTAATGAATGTGTATAATTTCATGGTGAATCTCTCTCTGTTTTACGGGGTAACAATCAACAGCCATACAGTCCACTAACAGTGTTACCAACATAAAAATGGTCCTTCGAGCCGGATCTGCGGGGCTGTTCGTCGCAAGGAATAAGTAAAGGAAAGTGCTACGGTGATATCTCTCGTGAAGAAATAAGGTGAAGTAAAATTTGTGAATAGTGGTTCTCATAAGACTTATGCGCTCTCTCTCTCTAGTGCCGTTCTCTCTCTCTCTAGTGCCGTTCTCGCTCTCTCTAGTGCCGCTCTCGCTCTCCAGTTTCGTTTCGTGTGGTTCCGCCAGTTCCGTGCGAAGCTGCGTTCGTTGTTCCGTGTTCGTGACTTGACTGTTAGTCGTTCTCAAAACTCTTGAAAACTCTCGCTCTCGCTCTCTCTAGTACCGTTCCGTGCGGTTCCGCCAGTTCCGTGCGAAGTTAGGTTGTCGTTGTCGTTTGTCGAAAAATAAAAACACGACCGAAACGACCATTGACCTTTTTAAAAAACACTAGCCGCATTTTGTTTATATAGCAATTGAATAAAGAAAATAAAACGATAAAAGGGAAAATGGATGAATATAAAGTGAGCCGGAGATCCGCTAAAGCCCAGATTACAAGAATAAGCAATTGGGTTGAGCAAAATCAGCAAACCGAAAAGGACGTGTTTAAGTTTCAAGCTCGTTTGCAATCTCTGGAGGACAACTTTGGCAAATATATGGAAAATCATGAAAAAATACTAACCGCCGAAGAGGTTGAAAACGCAGACTACGTGGATGATGAAAATGTTGAAGCAGTCGAAACGAGATATTTTGATGCCAAGGCACTCATATTGTCAATTGTAAGTAAGATGCGCTCCGTTCAAGACAACAACTCTACTCACGAGCGGGAAAGCAGTGAAGCCTCGACGTCTGCGGCTGCAGCCACTGCTGCAAGTTTTCTTCAGTCTCCGGAATTCCAGCACTCTCCGAATATAAAGTTACCGGACATACGTATACCGGTTTTTAATGGCGATATCCAGGAATGGGATTCCTTTTTTGATTTGTTTAGTTCACTTATTGTAGATAATAGTAGATTAAGGTCAGATGTTGAAAAATTTTGCTATTTGAAAACACTACTCAGCGGAGAGGCGCTTAAATTAGTAAGTTCTTTAAAAGTAACAAATGATAATTTTGCAACCGCTATTGAGCTCCTCAAGACTCGCTACGGTAAAAGATCGTTATTAGTAAATAATGTATTTAGTGTTTTGTTGAATATACCTAATATTACAAAATGGGATAATAGGCGGCTGAGGCAGTTTGTGGCGGATTGCAAACAGAACTATGAATCGCTTAAGAATTTAAACTACGATGATCAATCTCTCTTTGAAACGCTGTTAGTTTATATGCTCGAACAAAAAATTGATTTTAACTCTCGTAAGTCATTTGAAGAAACTTTGGAGTCGGACAGATTGCCGAAAGTGAAAGATTTTTTATTGTTTTTAGAAAGGCGTTGTGATGTATCCGATAAGTTGTCGGACTTGGATACGAGTCATAATAAGAAATATTTTAAAGAAACTCCAAAAGTGGCCTTGCATGCACGGGTTACTTCAAACACTTCATCGCGTACAGTTCAAATATGTTCCTATTGTAAAGATAGTCATAAGATTTACACTTGTTCACAGTTTAATGCGCTCTCTCCATCTGACCGATACAGATTTGTAAAGAGTAACAAACTATGTTTTAATTGTTTAGGTAATCAGCATTCGGTTGAAAATTGTTCTTCTACGGTAACTTGTTCATGTGGACGGAGACATCATAGACTGCTGCATAATAGCAACTACTCTCCAACCAGTTCGCGGGGACGGGGGGGAGAGAACTCAACTGCGGTAAGCTCTTCACGCCTGCACCAAAATACAAGTCAAGTCAGTCAAGGTAATGATAGGGTAGTACAAAATACTTCAGTAAGTAACGTAGATAGCGTTTTAAATCCCACCTCAAGTACTTTCGGTTCTGGGCAATACAGTTATAATCCCTCAAATCCATCTGTTAGTTGTCATTCCCACTCAGGTCAACCTTCTCACATTCTCTTGGCTACGGCGAAGGTCTTGATAAAGTCAGCCTTTGGAGTATCTCGAGTGGCCCGGGTCTTATTAGATAACGGGAGCCAAAACTCATTTATTACTAATTCTCTTTGTCAAATGTTGGGTCTTCGACCTCGAGCTCAAACATTACATATCTCAGGTATTTTTGGAAATTCTCACCTTTCCAATGAAGTGGTGGACGTTCAAATTTCTTCCCTTTCTGTAGCAGAACAGAGTTTCTCTTTGTCTTGTGCTGTTGTCGGCAAAATCACAACTAGGCTCCCTCAAATCCCAATAGATACTCATGCACTCAATATCCCTGGCGAGATTTGGAGTTGTTTGGCGGACCCCGAATTTGGAAGGCCAGCAGACATTGACCTTCTCATTGGAGCAGACTTATACTACGCTCTTCTAACTAAAGAACCTGTGGTGGTTTTGGGTAGGAATCTTCCAACTCTAGTGAGTACTCGACTGGGTTGGATTGTGGCCGGTTCGGTTCCCGGTCAGGCGTTCACTGATCTCAACTCTAGATACTGTCACTCGATGCATGTAGCTTGTTCCTTTGAAACTTCGGAGGAACACTCTTTGAATAGTCTTCTGTCAAGGTGTTTCGAAAATGAACAGGTTCCCTTCCTCTCTGGGGAACAATCTCTTAACTCTGATGCGCAACTGGCGGAAGAAATGTTTAGTTCAACTACTAAGATACTTGAAAATGGCAGGTACCAAGTAGATATCCCTTTCAAATCTCCGAAGGAGTATCTCAAACTGGGAGAGTCGTATTTTCTGGCGGAAAAGAGATTTTTGTCGTTGGAAAAACGACTTCATAGAAACCCTTCGCTCTTTCTCGAATATTCTAAGGTAATTAATGACTATATTTTACAGGGACACGGCAGGTTTGTCCCCCTCACTTTAAGAAATCAGCTCAATGAAAATAAGTGTTTCATTCCTCACCTCTGCGTTGTAAGGGAACAGAGCGTTTCCACTAAGTTACGGGTAGTGTTCGATTTTAGTGCCAAAACTTCCTCTGGGCTTTCTCTAAATGATGTCGCTCTAAAAGGGTATCAGGTCCAGCCCGATTTGTTTGAGATATTGATTAGATTTAGAAGCTTTCCCTTCGTGCTCACTACAGATATAGAAGGTATGTTCAGACAGATAGTTATTCAGCCACAGCACAGATTTCTACAAAATATCCTTTGGAGGGAAAGTTCTTCGGAACCCATTCAGTGCATAGAATTAGAGAGACTCTGCTTCGGAGAAAATTTCGCCCCCTTTATCAGTACTCGGGTTTTAAAAGATATTGCACTTAACAATCCCAAGTTTCCTCTAGCATCGAATGCATTGTTAAAGCAAACGTACGTTGATGACATTTTAGCAGGCGCTGATACTCTAGAACACTTGCTCTCTCTCCACGGTCAATTGATTGCTCTTCTGGGCAGGTTTGGATTTAATTTACACAAATGGTGCTCTAACTCACAAGAATTCTTGAATAGGATCGCTCACATCGCTCCTCAGGATTTCGACATGAACTTGGAGGGATCTCCGTGTAAGGTATTGGGCCTGAAGTGGAGACCCCGTCTTGATGTTTTGCAAATTTCGGTTCCAGGTAGAGTAGATATTCCCTCGATAACAAAAAGAAATGTTCTTTCCACGATAGCTCAATGTTTTGATCCGATGGGTTTGGTGAACCCCGTTATAGTTCAGGGAAAGATTTTGATGAGACGTTTGTGGGCAGATCAAATTGATTGGGATACGCCAATACAAGATGCCTCCTTTCTAGCAGATTGGCGTAGTTTTGTAGAGTCGGTAGCCCAACTGTCCAGTTTAGAGATTCCTAGATATTTGTTCCGGAACGGAATTCCAATTAGACACGAGATACATGGGTTTTCAGACGCTTCTTTGGTCGCGTATGGAGCTGCGGTGTATGTTCGGGTCATTTATGAAAGTCATTCTGTCTCTTCTAACTTGGTCACTGCCAAGTCTCACGTCGCTCCTCTGCGACGTCCTCTAACTATACCCAAACTAGAGCTCAATGGAATGTTGTTGTTAGCTAAGTTGTCACACAAAGTAGTGTGTCTGTTCGAAAACCGTATAAAATTTCATTCGGTGAATTTGTGGAGTGATTCTCAGGTAGCTCTCTCGTGGATATCGGGTCATCCAAGCCGTTGGACGACTTACGTTCAAAATAGAACTTCGCAGGTCCAAAGTCTAACTGAGGGTTGCAGGTGGAGATATATTAGTTCGAGTCTTAATCCCGCGGACTTACTCAGTCGGGGCAGATTGGATAAAGAAACTCATAGGTTCTGGTTCTCTGGTCCAGATTTTTTACTGGACCCTGATTTGTCTTTTGACAGTTTACCCCCGTTCGTCCCAGTCACTGATCCCCCAGAACAAAGAAAACAGGTATTGGTCTGCATAAATGATTCGGAGGATGACTGGATTTCAATTTTCGCTAGGTTCTCTTCAATGTCCAAACTCCAACGCACAATCGCTTACGTGTTGAGAATTGTTTTCAACTTGAGGAGTGGGGATCAAAAATTGACTGGTCCGTTGGTCGCCGATGAGCTGACTCGCGCTCTAGACTTCGTTGTTAAACAGTTGCAGGCTCATTATTTTTCAAGGGAGCTCACGGAATTGACTCGGTCACAATCTGTTTCACATAAACAACTCAGAGGTTTGAGGCCTTTTATCGACTCTCAGGGGTTTATCAGAGTCGGCGGACGACTAACTCATGCTACAGTATCTTTTGATCAAAAGCATCCCCTTTTGTTGCCCTCCAAGGATCATACTGTAAAGCTCATGCTTACTCAACATCACATATTGTTGGGTCATGCGGGACCACAAAATGTTCTTTATAACTTTCGGCTTCGTTTTTGGCCATTGAATGCACTCAGAGATATGAAGCGTATTATTCGAAACTGCTCTATATGTTTCCATTTTAATGCGAGAGTAGCGCAACAAATTATGGCGGATCTTCCTAGGGATAGAATTCAGGTGGCCCGACCCTTTCAGAAGGTTGGAGTCGATTATGGCGGGCCTTTTCTGCTCAAGACGTCTGTTCTTCGTAAAGCTTCCTCTATTAAATGCTACGTTTGCCTCTTTGTATGTATGGTAACGAAGGCGGTACACCTTGAGCTTGTTTCAAGTCTCACATCGGAGAGTTTTCTCATGACATTCAAAAGATTTATAGCACGCCGCGGTAATCCCTCGGTTGTGTACAGTGACAATGGTACTAATTTTCAGGGTGCCCGAAACAAGTTACATGAGCTCTACCAGTTTTTCAGTTCTCCGTCGTTTGAATTAATAAGAGATTATCTTGCTCAGAGCGAGATTACATGGAAATTCATCCCTGCCAGATCTCCGCATTGGGGAGGCCTTTGGGAGAGCTCTATTAAAAATGTCAAATACCATTTACTACGTATTATCGGAAATTCGTGTCTTACTTTCGAACAATTTGATACAGTACTGGCTCAGATAGAGGCCATACTGAATTCAAGACCTCTTCTCCCACTTTCGGAGGATCCCTCTGACCTTCAGGCTCTGACTCCCGGGCATTTTCTTATAGGCTCTAGTTTAACTGCATATCCGGAGAAAGATGTTACCGGCGTTTCAGAAAATCGCCTTGATATGTACCGTAAATGTTCCCAACTTCAGCAGAGTTTCTGGAAAAGATGGCAGGTAGATTATCTGAATTTGCTCCAGAATCGACCCAAATGGTTGACACCTACAAAGAATTTGGAGGTGGGAAATCTAGTTCTCATAAGAGGTGAAAATTGCCCACCCTTAAAGTGGCCTCTGGCCAGGGTGATAGAAACAATTAAAGGTGCAGACGGGAGAGTAAGACTTGTCAGGGTGAAATCTCAATTGGGAATTTATATGAGACCCATTTCTAAAGTTTGCTTATTACCTTGTAGTGATACCTTGTAGTATTACTATTCGTAGCGATAATAATTTTTTATAATTTTTCTCTTTTCGTTTAATTGCATTGTTTGTTACTTTACAGTTTTCAATTTTTTGTGAGGCGGGGAGTATGTTGAAAATACCTTTCAACATGTTCTCATTTATTTAAATTTCAAATTTAGCGGGTAAAATGTTGTATCCGGGAAGCGGAAGCGTGTGTGAAAAAGGAAGTAATGTTTGACAAGATGGCGACGAGACGGTAGGCACGCAAAAAGCTCTCCGTGAATTTAATGTGAATATTAACGTAATATGAAGAGTATTGTACGAAGAATATAGAAAAAGTTGTAAGAATAAAGCCCTGCGACCGGTGTTAATGAATGTGTATAATTTCATGGTGAATCTCTCTCTGTTTTATGGGGTAACAATCAACAGCCATACAGTCCACTAACAGCGTTACCAACAAACTTTTTGTTTGTTATAAAACGAGTTTTATCTACTAGTATATTTACTAAATATACCTTTGCATCCTGATTGGCTAAGTTCAATTTATGTGTGGCTTCAGAATCTCCTAGAGAGCGCAATTCCGTTTCGTGTTCCACTCCATAACATATGTATGTGTAAAATAAAAAATAATTGTACTTCTCTCTTGAGGTATTTTCATGTTTCCTTAATTTCACAACACCCTGTAGATCCAATCTAAGATTTTTAAGTGTTATTCTCATTTTTAAAAGAAGCAAAAATTTTTATAAACAATGACTTTTTGTCGTAAAATGAATAAAAATTTTTCTCCTATAGGCAACCCCATCCGTGGACACACTGTATATGTACATATTTCATCTCTCGGATTGAGTAATATAACAAAACAAAATTAGATTGAAATTATTACTCAGTTTACTCTTCGTTTAATCCATAGACCTATTAACTACTTAATAGGTCTATGGTTTAATCTAACGATGACTCGAGAAGCTGCATCTGATATTGATAGTGATAGCTATAAAAATTCATGAGACTCCGGCGAAACTACGAATAAATTTCAAAATATGTATATTTATACGGAATATTCGCGAGTCTCCCGAAGGGCACAAATATTCAATGTGCTCGGGACGATTAGGAAATTTTCGCTTTTTTGTATAATGATCTTAATCGATCTATAATTCCGGACGGGAATCTCTTTGTTCGGATTTTCATGGTTGAAAAACATGGCTTTTCTAATGCATCTAGAAGTTAATTCCGAATTAACGCGTAAGTGTTGATTGAAAATAAATTTGAAAGTTCCTTGACTACATAAGCTTTTCCGTTGCAATATAAACGACTTCTAATTAAAATTGGAAATTGTTAAAGACGGTTTAATTACGAACACGCCCATTTGGTCAGATACTATAATTTTGCTCGAATTTAAAAAAATTCTATAAAGACCTGTGGCAGAAGCAATGACCTTACAACAGGGGAATAACTACAAATTACTACTACAAACAACAGCTACAATACGAAACAAATTCTAGGGAATCATGTTCAACTTGAATACGTATCATAAGAAAAAAAATAAACAAAGTAACTCAAGATTTATATTTGTCGCGGGTTCGTGGGTTTCTATCAATAAGGAAATAAACTTTTTAAACGAGTTTATAACGAAAACCCAAGGGAATCAGTGCTGCAATGAAAGTTTCTTATGTAATCAAACCTTATGAATTATAGTAAGCATTTTTTTCTTATTATGATGTGTAAACAATAGTTGTAGTAAAGGTACTATTTGATAAAAGAAACTTATTCAAAGACAAAAGTAGATACTGTAACAAAAATTAATAAAATTTTCAAAATCACATTAATTAAAATTTAATTAATTAAATTTTCAAGTACACAAAATAAATATTGTGTTTTTTTCGACAGATTTATCGCGCTGTTTGCCTAAAAGATTATAAAACATTCCTGAACTGCGAAGGCAATAAGAAAACGACGACGAAGAGGACAATGTATACGCTCGTACCGTTCAAAAGTATAAAAGTTAGTTAAAAATAAAAAAGTGAAAATTCTTAAATGACCCTTTATTTCTTCAAAGAAGAGGTAGGTGAAATTTATAATGGTTATTCTCTCTTCGCCGGTTGCACGAGTGCAAAGTATACGAGGGTCCTTGAGCAGTTTATCATCCTTAGTTGTTATTTTATACTGAAAAAACTGAAATATTCCAGTATTTTTTCGGTACGCTTCACTAAAGTACTTTTTGCAATAATTACCCTATTAAACACGATGAATTGTAGCCGTAAAAATGTCTAATCATCAGTGAGTTTTTGACCAGCTCGTTTCAATTTTGTTTAATGTAATAGTATACCTAACGGCAACGAAAGCACTATCGGAAAACCAAATCCTTTTTAGGTAAGCCCTTAAATCGACACCGAGATTAGAAATCTTGAGTTATCTGATAAGAACATTTTGGATTGGGCGGTCATTGCGAAAATCCGCCTCTTCTGCTTTCGCCCTTTAAAAGTGTCAGAAACCCTTCTGAGAAATGATACATGGAGACCCTCGCGTTTCCTTTGAATAACCTCTTCCCGAAATTTTTATATTTTATTTCGATTCGGGATTTACTTTTATTCCGGGTGACTCACACTTACATAGCGCAAAAACCGAAACATCTTGTTATCCACCTTGGAATTATTTAACCCACTCGTTACTAAATTTTCGGATTCCGCAACATCCCGGAGTAATCTCTTTTCTCGCTGACAACTTTCGAAACTTAAAGGTAAAATCATCAAATTTTTTGATACACGTCTCTCGTAATTTATAAAATAGTTATGAATCTATGATATTAATTGGTATGATATTAACGAGGTTCGTGATCGAAAACAAATTAAAAATAATTATGTACACATGGTGTTCCTAAACATCGTGCACACACGGAAGGGTGTAATTCTTTGGCTTTATTTCATGACGAAAGTCTAACTGGAACAAATACTGTAACTTGATAAACAAAATTCCTGAAACACGTAAATTTTTATTTTCAATATTACAAAGAGATTTGTTTATCTTTTTATTTATCTGGGGGGTTGCAGACAACCCTACCTTTTTTTTGTTTTAAATGGAAGGGTAGGTTGATTAATTTTTAATTTGAAATCTTATGCAATTACAAATACAATTACACTATTTTTTGTTACTTTTTATAAGCAATGTGCCGGAAAAATTAAAGAAGGAAATATTTACTGAAATTACTTTAATGCAATAAATGTTCAAAGTGATCTCCACCTTGTTGCTGACAATATCATAATCGATTATAAATAGCATTCCGAACATTATGGAATAATTCTGTCGTTACTTGCTTAATTTCGCCCCTGATTCTTTGTTGAAGCTCGGCGATGTCGTTAGGTTTAGTGGCATAAACCTTTCTCTTTAGATTTCCCCATAAAAAAAATAATGGAGTAAGATCGGGTGATTTTGCTGGCCACTCAATTGGGCCTTTCTTCCAATCCACATTTTACTTTTGCTATTAATGAAATTATTACTAAAAATACCTCTTCAAGAATCCATCTTTAACACCCTGCATATATACCAATAAGTTTTTGTCATATTTTGAGGTTCTCTAGTTGCTCCCAAAGTTTCACCACTTATTTCAGAAACACCATGTATAGAATGAATCTTCATCAAATGCCGCAATTGACGCTTTTTATAAACAAAGCCGAGCGTGTAGCTGACAGCTCGTATAGCTCTTGAAAAGACTGATTGTCAGCCAATTAATTATTAACCGATAGCGGTTTAAACTGAAATTGCACTGCATTCGAGTTTCCAATCGGATCGATTTAAATTAATCGATTAAATAATATTTTATTTCAACGAATCTCTTTATTTGGATTTCAACTTCTTTTGATCCCAAGAACTTCTTTAGATACAATAATTCACATTAGAAAATCTTAGCCAACATCTCACCATCATTAGAAATGCCTACAGAGTACCGAGAACTTGATAATTATGCACATTCAATAATTAAGAAACTGAGAATCTTAATTTAAATTATTAGCGATATTACTACTGCGAGTTATGTCTTCCACTAAAATTTAGAAACGGTTCATTACAGATGAAACTTCTTTGGACTCCTATTATTCAATTATTCAATTGTTCTGCGCAACATTGCTGATTTTGAAATCGTCAAATCAGGTAATAATATGGCACATTAATTTTAGAAATGGCCTAAATTAGATGACTAGCCATTGATATTGAATTGAAACAGGCAATCATATGATAAATTATTCCCACATTGTTCATTTACGGCCGGAATTCCGCTATACCACTAAGTTATTTGCTTTACTTTTCGTCAAACAAAACTGATTTTATGTTTATATTGTTGCAGCTTTACTATGAGGTAAAAGTCGACGGACTCGCAAAAACTTATGTGGAAGGAGATACTTTCAATGCAAAATGCACCTCGGATTATGCAGATCCCGAACCCATATTGACTAGGAAAATCAACGGTTTAGACGTAAGTAGTAATATTAATAAGTATTTTGAATTTTTATTAAGGTACCTACATGAAGTTTCTAAATTTTGGTTAAATAATTTTTAATAATTTTGCTATTAACATCCCTACAATTATAAACTTCGTTATTTCAAATAGAAAGTTCCATTTTTGACTTCATTTTTTGATTCTGTGGCTCTTTTTAACCAGACTATTATACTATTAACACCATATGTCAAAAATGCGTCACTTTTTAATTAATTAATTTTTTTCGAATTTTTTTGGAAAAACGATCGAATGCATTTTCTATGATATCACCTAGATGTTTTTTGTTAGTTTTTGATTAGGTTTTTGATTAGTTTTTTGTGAGAAATTTTCTCACACAATTTCACGTGAAATTCTGATTTTTCGTGACCTTTGGTATATTGAGAATTACGCTTGTGATCGTTTATTGTAATTCGTTTGTTATTATATTGTTCAACCAGAATCTGCCAAGCTACTTCGTAATTTACGTCTGTGTTATTTACGTCCAAATTTTCAATCTGCCTCAACGCAGGTCCTCGCAAACAAGACTTTAAATGGCAAATACGTTGCACATTTGTAAGTTGCGAATTGTTATGTATTAAATGAATGTAAAAAGGAATCGTAAAAGGCTGCCCAATTACTATTGACCCGAAAATTCCGGCAACTTTATTGGAGGTAACTTCAAACCTGCAAGAGATTCATTCGCGACTACGCTTGTCTGAACGTTTGTTGGATCACTCGAAAATTCATTAAATTGTAAATCCTTTATTAATTCACCACATCTATTTATGACAGAATAAACCCCATCTTCTATTTCTTCCCGTTTTTGACATTCATATTCATCGAAATATTCTAATCGCGTCTGAATTCCATCGAATTGTTCGAAATATTTCTCTGTTTTTTCTAGTCTTTTTTGTACATCTAATAATCTAATATTTTCCCCTTTATCCAAAAATGTATTTAAACGCGTAATATGCCTCCTTAGTACCCCACGATTATGTTTTAACTCCCTTATTTCATTATCAACTGGCAACAGCGCCTCGCCGGCGTGAGCGCCTGCCGTCTCGTCCGCCGAAACCGCTTGAGACTTTCGTGACGTCATTTTCAAGGAAAAGCGGGCAAAAATTCGACTCTAACAGGAATGATAAAGGTACTAATTGAATATTGAATCTAACTTTAAAAACTGAATTTTAACTTTAATCGAGCATGCATTGATTGAAATTAGGGATACTTGGCTTAATGGAATGCACTGACCTTAATGACATTTGCAACTATTCTTCTAACTTGCCGCTACTTGTAGATACTTCTGTCTATCCTGTCCATCCATCCAGGTGTATCCATCCGACTCGTAGGGACCAAAATGGTTTGTGGTAGATTGCTTCGAAGGACCAAAGTGATTGTACACTTATTATATTGAAAGAAATTTTAATTGCAAACAAACATCGAGATACAAAATTCCGTGCTTTCGTCACGGCGTCTAATAGGCGAATCTCCTGCTGCCGAAAAATGCAGCGGCGTTGCCAAGCATATTAAAAAATCGAAAATAATACAAAATGAATGTGAACACTGCCTACTTGTGATATAGTAATTTATAGGTGACGTGCATTGATATTTGTTTTGCACCAACTGTATAAGTCATTTATCCTAAATAAAGTCGGGCGTATTGTATCTACCTACATACCTGTAGATAAATCTACAACATAACAATTTTAATTCAAACCGCCACCGGTCTCTCAAAATTCTGACCACAACAAAATGAGTCAACGTTAATAAATTTTAAGTGGAGACTTTATGTAGCTCGTTGGTAAAATAATAAAAATATTGCTAAATCCTCCGCCAAAATTTAAAAACTTTGCCTTTCTCGTTGGAAAAATTATTGTGAATTTCTCCACCAAAATCTAAAATCATTGCACATTTTAGCACAAATTAAAGAACAAAAAAATTGAGTAGGTACCTATGTATAATTTTTAAACAGCCATCATCTAAACAAATTAGTTGAGAACTATTTGCTGATTCTTTATTCTATTGTCATATGTTCATCATCAATGTCTGGAGAGTGGCTGGCTCTCCGGTACAAGAAAATTTCTTTAATTAATTACAATATCCCATACAATCATTACAAAAGGATCCCATTACACTTGGATAATTATTTGTGTAATTTACGATTTTCACATTACGGATTTACGGAAACGTAAATTTGTAATTCGTAGCTCCTGCTCCTCGAAACCCAATAATGATATTAAAGTGGATGTTAAAAATCACCTTTCCTTTTGGGAAAAGTGGTTAATTAAACAAAATGTGGATGCAACACAAAGTAAAAAATGTTAGTCCTGCTGTTTAATATAAAAAATAAAACATTCCAAAGAATAAACGCGAATTCGGAACCTTTGAAAACGTAGGATAAAGGCGACGCTATTATTTCGAGTAGGTTATAGCTTTGAAGGAGCAAAGCAAGGAAAATATTAATATTAGCTGTCCTGAGGGGATTTCTTTGTTTCTTTGCGTAAATATACAGGGTGGCCCATTTAAAATATGTTGGTGATAATAAATGGGTAATATGTTTTTAGCGCAATTTTCAATAACGTTTAACCTATCAAAATTATAGATATATCTTTTAATCGAATTAACTGTAACCGGATCGAAATCGAACATTTCTACTAATTACTGCACGAAATGGCATTCTCCTTTCCCGAAATTTCCGATCAACTTGTTACCTCCATTTTCCAACTTCAAACTATTATATTTTCTCCTTTCGTCTTCGTTCCGGGACCAATGAAATTATCATACCAATTATTTTAATCATTAGCGTATAAGCTCAAAAAGCGAGTTCGTCCTCGAGACAGCAAACAACGTTGAATAGTTATAGTGCAAATTTGATTTAAAGAATTAATTTTTTTGATAAATTTCAATGATGAATTTAATGTGCGCATTAAAGTACTCCGCATTAGTCCCTTGAACTATGTTTAATATAACATGCATCATTTGATATGTTAAACAGAGAAAGGCACACCTAATGGCAATCTCTGACACCTCGGAATATATCAGCGAGAATTCTCAGCATCTCAGCATGGATTTCCCATTTTCATATTCCATTTAATATACCTCGGCACCCGATACAACGTGCTGTGATTGGGTTGTGTGAAAAAGGAGAAACGTTTTGTAGTATCTCTGGAGGATAGATTATATTTTTTTCCACGGTTTTATCTTGTAAATAAATTCCAATAAACCTGCTAGATGTAAAGTTATATTCGAAATTTTGACGGAAGCGCTAAAGCTAAAACTAAAATTTAACATATTTAGTAAGTGTTTATAAGAATCGGGGAAATGGAACTCTTGAATGAATTCACGTATAAATAACGAATATTAAACTTCTTGGTACCCATTTGGTAATGTTTTCCAATTTTCCTGGTGCCAGTGAAGATGTTAGGTGCTCGGAAAACAGGACAACACTATTGAATCAGCTAGGGGACGCAGTGGCAATAAAAAAAATAAATTATATATTAATGGCAGATGTTACAATTATTTCATTTAAAGTGTGAAATAAAATCTGCAATTAGGTACAATAGGATAATTTTAAAACGTTACATCTACACTATAGCAAATCTAGAAGCGGTATGTAGTTAATTATCTACTGCACCTTCCAATTTTCGAATTCGATGGGTGAATATCCCATAGGAACTTAACAACATCTTAGAGAAAAGAGCCGCTTTCGGCTTGAAGAAGATCCAGAATTACCGAGTACGGATTTAAGTAGCTGATTGATGACCTAATTGAATTTATGCCGCGAAATAAGTGTTACGCTGTTATAAAACATGCTCTTTCAGGGCAGTTTTTGTTTGTGACATAGTGACATATTATTACATGCAATAGCTATATTAGCATAGTGAATGTATTCATTTTTCCCTCTAAGAACAGGTAAATTTTTTTCATAGAAATTGTAGACGTTTGTTTGATATTGATACAAATTTACATCGATACAAATTGATTATAATTTTTTATCGAGCGCCGATAGCAAGGGAACTGTGGAGACGGCAGAAAGACCAGCAAAGCGAGTCCCTGAAAGAAGATGAGAAGATGAGAAGCCGAGAAACCGAGAAACTGAACATAAGTTAAACGAGTTCTGTTTATATTGTCAAAAGTTCGGCGGGAGTTTCTCTGTTATGTAAGGTTACTTATACAGGTCTTATTGATTTTGCAAAATTACTAATTGTCGCTAATTTAATTTAACTCGAATGTTATTTAACGGAGATGGAAAACCACCTACACACAGAAATATCAATTAGAACTTTTGCGATGGGAGTTTATATTGCTTTATGTGGAAAAACGTCCATATAATAAAGCTAATTTCATTTCCAATTATAGACTGATTTTAATTATTAGTCACTTAATTAGGAAACGGAAGATTAATATATGCTATACAAATTAGAAATATTTATTAAAAGTTAATTCACTAATTCAGAATTCATTTTATTCGCAATAGATTTTTAGTCACATTTGCATTTTGGGTTGATTAAATTTATAACCAACAATTTTTACAAACAAACAGGAAGAATACGTACAAAAGGCCCACATGCGCGTCATAAACATATTTATGACGCGTTTATATGGTCTAAATGTATAAACGTTACGAGCACTTCATACATATTTCAGTTAATATTCGAGGCTTTAGGAACAAATGGGAAATTTATGGATTTTCATAACATTTTAATGTTACTGCATATTCGAACGTTCGGGCGGGATAGCAAATAGGCGAGAGAAAACATATTTCGCTTGGTATATCCGAAAAAACTGAAAATAGGCAATGCTCTAAAATACTATGTGCACAACTACTTGTTCATGAAATGTGAATTTATGTGAATAATTTACGGATTGTTTAATTTTCCTACATCTGCAATTTTTATTTTTTGTAAGTAGTTTGTTAAGTTAGTTAACGTAATTTTCGACCCCGATCGAAATTTATACTGTCCTAATTTAAGTTTGATTAGAAGTTTCCAGAGCGGCCCAATCCTGACCGGTGCAGAGATTTTAGCTTTCAGTAAATTATTGGCATAAAACATACTCCAGAGAAGCTCTAATGGATCTAACCTCATTGTTATAGAGAATGAAATATCAAAAATATAGTGCCTGGCGAGAATTCGGCGCTTGCTTGAATTATTTATTGTATTTGTCTATTCCCGACGAAAAACAATATAAAATTTTCTGAAATTAGTCGATATGCAATTTCGCTTTAAAATAGAAAACCATTAAACTAGAGGAAAACTATTTAATGAATAATTTATATAAAATTACTATACAAGATGTCACTATTACAAAATCATCATCATAAATTTAACCTCTTTGTCGATTTTTCATATTCTCACTCACAATAACAGTAAGAAAAATTTCAGCTACTTGTACGAAATTTTATTTTCCTAAGTTTATATAAAATCGTGTGATAGTAGAAAATTTCGTTTTTTTATTCGAGACATTAGAAAACCTATAACCACAAACTTTTGCTGCCCGGAACTAACAAACATCAAACTAACAAGACCGTAAACTACATTTTCTTCAGGTCGAGAGATTGTTTCTAAAAATTGACCCTAAAACGGTGTAAAAAATCCTTCCTTTGTATTCGAGGAAAAATTCAAAACAAAAATAATTCGTTTAAATATTAATGAGAAAGTTGAAGCGTTAAATAGGCTTTCAAATGACAAGCGAAAAATTGTTATCTTTCTTCTTCTCTGCTACTTTTTCACAGTCGTTAAGGAAAGTTTAGTAATCTTTTAGGCCAAACCGCAAGACAAACCTGTCAGAAAAGAACATTTTAACTTGTTTTGATAATTAACGATTTAAAATAAAAGGTATCTAATAAGAGGTTTAGGATATTTTTTCTAAAAATCTTACGAAATTAACTCTTCCTGAATCACAGCGTTTTGTGAATTTTCAGTAGAATCGTAGTTGTATATCGAGTATTTGTAATAAAATCCAACGAATTCTATATACTGTTTAATTAGTCTGAAAGTTACAGGACGATCCTTTAAGAAACACAAACTTCTATATGAACTCATTACCAAATAATTTATTATTTTAGCTTGGAAACTAAAAATGAACCAAGATAGGACAACCAAACTCTTGTTTTCTTTTTAGTAAGATAACAGATAACCGAATAATTTACATTAAATAAATATTTTCAATCGTACAAATTTTAATGAAAATTAATAAAAATGACTAATTACATATTCCTTTCTATGAAAAAGTCCTAATGAATTATTTTTTCTGTATGTTAAATTAGATACAATGATCGAAATAGTCTATGACAAATTAACCCTTTCTTTGTTTTTGCATTTTGACATTTGGTTTAACTCTTTCGTCAATAATTAAGAATTGAATCATTGTGTGTTACTAATTAATACACTTTGTTCATTTCAAAATGCCATTCAAATATTCAATTGCTGAATATGCTGATATTATTTTTGTTTACGGATTTTGCAATGGCAAATGGATTTCATTTTTAACATGTTTTATAATGTAGAATAGATTTTTTATTGAATTATTGTGTTTTTCATTAGTTTTGGAAGGAATATGTAATTAGTCGTTTTTATTAATTTTCATTAAAATTTGTACGATAGAAAATATTATTTTAATGTAAATTATTCTGTTATCCCTAAATGTGTAATTTTTCTTCAAAATTAATTGATAATTGACAATTTAAACAAAGTGTGGCAAAAATTTCCGATGATCAAGCATCGTGTTATACAGGGTGAAATATTAAGTTTGGAAATATTTACCTCTTTTTTTTGAAGACGGTCGTGAAATTTTTTAATTCTGAATATGCCAGTGCGTTAATGATTCAAAATGTATACTTTTGCCAAAAAATGAACCAAATCGAAATAACCACCATAAAGATATAAACTCAAAATCAAAGGCAAAATTCATAAATCACCCTGTATCTCCTTAGAGTAGAGGCGGATGGAACTTTTAATGGTCGTTTGATATTTACCTTAAGTGCCTCTATTCACTGTTAAAGTATGTACGATTCCTCATGACTCACCCTGTATTTTCTAAACTCGTTTTGAAGAGGATGCGAAATTATCGGTATGTCTGTAGGTTCCAATTAGTAAAATTGCAGCGATACCTGCAGAAGGTGTTTACCTACGTGTAGTTTTTATCCAATTAGCCGAGCTCCTTTCGCAGGAGTCCCGTTAAGGTGGAAATGTAATTATTCCAAGCACATTAGAGTAATAGAAGAAAACGTTACAGATTTCAAATAAAGCGATTTGTCTGTAATTTTTGTTATAAAAAAGAAAAATTAAAGCGACAGATGAAAATTTGAACTCAGATGTTAGATTTGTGACAAAAAATTATAGCACACAGTTTAATGAAGCATTCAAAGAGATTATTCAAATAATCTATCAATTGCAACATATGTTTTATGGTAGGTAATAAATTTATTTTTTACAATATTTTTTTAATTGCAGTAAATTATAAGTACTAATTACAAATTAAAACGTGATTGCGCTACTGATGTTGCTGCATTATTGGAACTTGTGTATTTTGATCAGGAAAACAATTAGTCGAGGAAATTGTCTTTAGTTGTACTAGTAATAGCGAATTTGAGACGTGTTCGTGCAGCCAGCATATTGTGGAATATGCAATTAGTGGAAAAAAGATATAATAATTATAGAGTTCCAATCGAAATTAAGATATTATTTTCTTGTAAAATAAAAAAAAAGTATTAATTGTTCAAAAATAAACATTTGTGTTTGCTCATTTTCATCCAGATTAATTAGTACTTTCGGGTAATATTATCGAATTTTCTCGGGCTTTTTCATTATCAAACATTCCTAAATCAATCAACATTCCGAAACTCGACTGTTTACTTATTTTCATAGAATGTCTGAGTAAAATTCAATGAAAATTCCTGAAACTCTGTTAATGGATACAGTAGCATTATTCCCGCCTAGGTTTTTTGTTAACTAATTTGTTAGTTAGGTATCCAAATCCGGAAAATTCGGAACTTTTCCTCTACAACCCACATATCGACTGAAAATGCGAAATAGGTATGTATGAATATAATCGAATCGAGATGAAAATATTGTTTGTTTTATTGTTATAAAACTTTGATAAATTTAATTAACCAAATATTTACATGTTTATACGAAAGCGAATCAAATATGAACCAGAATTTTCTATTAAACGATCCCTATGTAAGGTGAGTAATATGACGTCTTGATATACAGGGTGACCCAGGGTCGCGTTAAAGTCCCATAACTTTTTACCTAATTGAGATATCGACTTGATTTTTTTTCAAAAGGTAGGTACAATAATACTGCGTATTATTAAAATAGTTTCGTCTATATACAGGGTGGCTTAGTATTAGAAATTCACTAAAGTTACCTTTTTTTTAATGGAACCCTCTGTATATTATAACATTTTTGAATTCGTTAGTGAATTTTAGTGTGACTTTATGTACCATACATTGTACCTAAAACCAATCGTTTAGTGGCAATTCGACATTTTTGAAAAAAGTGAAGGTTTGAAAAAAAAAAATGAATATTGCCGCTATTGTAAAACTTAGAAGGCCGTGACTCAGGGTTATTAGCATTTCATATGACTCTATTGAGTATTTAAAAAGTTATGACTATTTTTATGTTCAAATCGTCATGACTTCAAGGCCCTGTATATCAGAATCTGCATTAGATAATGTGAATATTTCTGTATCAGCACTTTTTAAAAATGGTGTATTTTCACAAAAATCAGTTACATTTCGACAAAATTACAATTTGTCTACAGGGTGAGTCAAAACGCAAACTTAATAATTACTCGTTTAATTTAAATGGAACACCTTATATTAATAATATCCAATGGGAAGCCTATTTCATACGTACTGAATCATTTTTTATACCTAACCTTTCCCTATACCTAACTGTCACCGTTTCTGCGATATTTTCAGTTTTATTAAAAATTGTCCAGTTTTTGATATTACTCGTATGTAATTTCAGCTTATTTCAGCTAATTTTTGCTTCGCTTCAGTAGCGTACAATGATTTTCACCATATACCGTATATCAATAAGGTAACACTCTGCTGCGACTTCACTGGAATTAAAATCTGATTTCTAATTTCGTGACAAGAAGCTGTTACGAACACCTTGTTACTGCTAACGAACGCACTATGTTTAAGCAAAATAGGCAAAGAAATTTTTTAGTAATTAATGAAAAACCGATTATTTCATTAAACCTTTAACACCCCGTTACACGGAAACGAAGCAAATTAGGATCACACGTTTATATAAACTTTTCTTCATAAAATATGACAAGGAATCACATCCTTAAATTAACGACATCATTTAAGTTACACCCCATGATTAAATAAACTGCACACGAGTGAAACATGGCGCAATTAAAAGACAATGCACCCGAAGTGCATTTTGCCGACTATACGGTTTTCCATAGTCTTTTAGTTTACAATATTAATTAGCAGAAAAAAGCGCTATTTAACTCATATGGTCAATGTAATTTTATTAGAAAAGCCGAATTTAATGAAGACTGAGGTTATTATAAAGATGTAGAGCAGACTCAATACAAGTAAGTTAAGGAGTTACTGTAAGCCTCCTGAGGAGACAAGGAAGGAGACGAGGGAAATAGGTATACAGGCAGATATGGAGATGATAGGAAAAAGAATAGACGATAATAACGAACTATGTAGGATAGTGGAGGAGACTAATGAGGAATGGGAGAAAATAGAGGATGTTGCATGCAAGGAGTTCCACAGAAGCCCATACGTAAAGACACAAGTAGGATGGGGCAACCCGGAAGAAATAGACAACGATCAGGACGTATGTATTATATATGACAAAAAGGTAGAGCAACATTCATTCAAATATAAAGGGGACACAAACAAAATAATAGAAGAAGGACGAATCAAGGAAGGTTCAATTGCTACCATAAAGAGCACTAAAACCTTTACGATAGAAGACGAGGAAAGTAAGGATATGGAAGGAGAGCGCTTTACATATTAACTTCCGGTGGAACTAAGTGGAACCACGGATCATAAAGTATATAAAGAGGTAGTAAAACTAAAAAATAAGATGATGAAAGATGGGAGGAAAAAGGTTTCGGTAATCATAGACAAACACATGTTAAGTGACAATACAAGAAAGATATTTGAAATAGCGCTTATGAATGCAGAGGTAATAGCGGTAATCTATGAAATGGGAAGAACAAAAACTTATGAAGAGGGATGGAACTTGGTGCAAAGTAGGAAAAGGAGTTACAATAATCCGGCATTACTTATAGAAGGGAAAGGTCGAAGCTATGCGAACTTGGTACGGGAAGTGAAAGGGAAGGTTAGCCAACCGGATGCTTCCGACGTCATGGACCTAAGGAAAACTAGAAACGGGGATCTGTTAATAACGTTGAATAAAGGCGCAGACACGGAAAAAATTAAAATTGGTTTCACAAAAAATCTTGAAAACCATAACGTAAAAGAACCTAGGAAAATGGACAGTACTGTATACATGAATAACCTAGACGCAACAATTACAATGGAGGACATTACGGAAGAACTAAATAAGATCGTGGGAGAGGGAGGTTGCAAGATAGTGGGTCTTAGGATGGGTAGCGATGAAAGACAAAATGCAACAATAGCCGTGGATAGTGAGAAAGCGAAAACATTAGTAGAGATAGGCTGTATCAAGATAGGATTAAGTAGCTGCAGAATCAGGGGGAAAATCATTTTTGAAAGGTGATATAGGTGCTGGAAGCTGGGGCATAAGGGGACAGAATGTAAAGGAATAGACAGAACGAAAAGCAACCGTTGTAAAAAATGTGGAGAGGAGAGTCATGCTTCAAAGGAATGTCAAGGTGACAAAAGGTACTGCTGGACCTGTGAAGCACACGGGCACAGCGACGGCACACGAGAATGTCCGCGATACCAAAGAGCGCTGCGGCAGGAAATATGGAGAGCAAACTCTAACATACGGTATAATTCATAGGGCTACAGTTGGTACAGCTATACATTTATACATTGATACATTTATACACTTACACCTTCATACATTTATAGATTTATACATTCATTCATACATTTATACATTTACAATAATCGTCCATCAGCATGAGAGTACTCCAGTGCAACTTGGGAAGAAGTAGGAATGCGCATGATATGTGGTATTGTCAATGTAAGAACGTTCTCAAGGTTTCTAATATGTGAATTCAAAGATACCTATATAGTGTGCTGTTATATTTCTCCATGTATGGATATCCAGACATATGAAAAGATTGTCGATGACCTGATGAACACGGCATTGACGATAAAAAAGAATAAAAAGTTAATTATTGCTGGTGACATCAACGCGAAGGCACAGGAATGGGGATCATCAGTAACCGACCATCGAGGGAAAATATGGCTAGAATGGATGGCGACACTCGAATTAGAGGTGGCCAATACAGGAGAGCCGACTTTTGTCAGAGGGGACACGAAATCCCACATTGATGTGACGTGCTGTTCGCGAAGGACAAAAAAATATGTACACAACTGGAGCATCCTGGATGAAGAGATATATCCTATCACAAGCATATTTACTTTGAAATAACGAACAAACAGCAAAAAGTAATGAAAATAGGTGGAGGAACAAGACACAAATACGACATAGCTAGTAGCTCTCTAGAACTAACGAAGATGATTGATAGGATATGATACACAGCAACATTGGGAACAGAAATCCTTTTAGAGCCATCCCTTATTGGTGGAACAGTGAAATACGAGAAGCTAAGCAAAAATGCGTAAATATTAAAAGAGAAATAACCAGGAAAAAGGATCTGGGAGATTTGAAATAACAGGAACTCAAGGAACGATGAAGATACTTAAAAAACTAATCAACAACAGTAAAAGAAAATGCTGGGAAAAAATCTGCTCGGATCTAGAAGACGATGTATGGGGTCAGGGCTACTCCATAGTTATGGGAATGGTTCGACGGACGAAAGAAAGGAGATAATCGCAAAGGAGCTATTCGCGACAAAAAACGATGACTGGAGGACGGTGAATATTCCTCAGCCGGTAACAGCATTTAGCAAGGAAGAACAGGAAGTAGTGCGGAGTACCATTAAAAACCGTAAAGTAGCCGGCCCAGACGGCATTCCACCCGAATTGGTCAAGAAAACCATCGAACTGAGACCAGATATGGTACTACAAATAATGAATACGCTGCTAGAATCTTAAACTTTTCCAGATGCATGGAAAATGGCAAGACTGTCTCTCTAATAGAGAAATCATGGTGGGAAACAACATTCGAGTCGGAACTAACGTAGGAGTTCTTCCACAGGGCTCGGTGCTTAGGCCCACCCTTTTTTTTTTTTTTTTTTTTTTTTTTTTTTTTTTTTTTTTTTTTTTTTTTTTTTTTTTTTTTATCTTACATATCTTTAGATGCCACGGGCGTTCCTACAAGTGCCTACAGTTTATATCCCTTCCCAATGCCAGCCTCAACTTCAATCTGCTGTCCCCCATCTTTCACACTGTACCATGGTATGCTCTACCGTGTCAAATACCCCGCAGTATGCACAGTTCTCTCCTATATCCTTACCTATTCTTTTCGTATACACTCGGAAGGATCCGTGTCCGCTCAGGATTTGGGTGAGGTAATAATTGATAGTTTTGTGTCTACAGTCCACCCACTGTGTGATGTCTGGAATCAGTTTTTTTGTATGTTGTGCTACGTCCGTTGTCTCTGCCCATTTTTGTTGCCATTTTTTAATGGTTCTAGATCTCTCCTCCCCTCTAATAGCTTCAGTTATTACCTCCGTTTTCCTCCGAGTATACGTCCGGTACCTTTCTTCCACTAACAGTTCAATGGGGGGTATTGCAGCAATCACGTTCAGCGCTTCTGAAGAGATGGTGCGATATGCGCTTATGATTTTAATCTTTTCTTTGCATGCCCCTTAGCATGTTGCTGTATTTTTTGAAACCCATAGCTTTGTGCCATATGGGCGCTCCATATAATAGAACCGAGTGAACTACCGAAGATAGCACTCTCCTCTTTTCGCTGCTGAGGCCATCGATTCTAGGCATAAGACTCGCTAGAGCGGCATATGAACGATAGGCTTTTTCTACGGCCATCTTGACGTGCTGGTTGAAGTATAGCTTATCGTCTATGTAAATTCCTAGACACCGGACCACTCTGGATGGCCGGAAGTCGTAGTTTCCGATCGTAAAAACTATGTCGTCCCTTTTTCTCCGTCCTTTAAAAACGACTGCCTCTGTTTTCTCTAAGGCGAGAGAGAGGTCTTCCGAGACCATCCAGAAGTTAATCCATTCTAGGACCATATTTACTATATTTATAAGGTCTTCCCTGGTGTTCGATTCGACGATTAAGCTTAGGTCGTCAGCGTAAGCTACGGTCTTACAGCCTGGCGGTAATTCCATCTCCAGCACCCCATCGTACAGGATATTCCACAGGACCGGTTCGAGAACCGAGCCCTGCGGAACCCCCTGCTCCACCGGAATGCTTGTATTCCCCGTGTAGATCGTTCCATTTCTAAAATAGCTTCGTATTAGGTTAATCAAATACCTAGACACTCCCTTTCCTTCTAGTTTACGTAGGATTCGGTCCCATTTCGCGGTATTGAAGGCGTTCTTGATATCCATACATATGAGAGCAGCCCATTCTTCTCTGCCAGTTCTCAATATTTCTTCGACGGCCTCGATGGTAGATTTGCCACTCTGGAATCCATACTGATGCGGTGAAAGGGTTACTTCCTCTTCCAGCCTTATTTTGATAATCTGTTCGAGCAGCTTTCCTAGAACATCCAACAAGCAGATGGGTCTGAACTTTCCATCGGATCTCCTTTAGGGATTGTAACGTTAAAATTTTACCCCTTTAATAAAACTACAAAAATAAAACGGTAAATATATATTTTTGTTACTTAGGTGGATGACTTGAACATCCGGGCACGCGGCTATACTCAGATGAGACGGGAGTGAGTCAAAATTAAATGATATTTCAATATAAAACGGGCGCCAGTTAAGTTGACCAAGTGCCCTTAACAATATAATCTTATATCAACTCCCAACTTAACAAGGAATTGATAGTACACACTTTTCGTAACTCTACAGGTATTTAATTTAATACAATAGCGAAAGAAATAATAGAATACAATACAAAAAAAAAATTGAGAGAAAATTAAGAAATAGAAAGATAATTATTAAGAAATTCCAAACAGTACGAGATAGCAGACACGGTATAAATCAAATTCGACTTACCGATGGTGATCCGGTCAACCGGATGGTTCAAAGTAAAACGAAGTTCTGCGAAGTCAATATACTATGGCGATACAGCTGGATCCTCCAATTGATCGATCAGTTGGGGTCCAGATCCAAAGGAATATCTATAATTCACAGAGTAATTACAAAACGGTAAAGGCGAGTCGAATTTTCGTTATTAACAAAAGAAAATTAATTAACTATCGTACTGAATTAAAATTTAACGATAATAAAATTGATACTATACGTGAAGATGAATTTAACAATAAGAAAAATGAAAGAAATTGAACTACGATGAATTAAATTTAAATAAATAATTATAATAAAACTTCTCCGAAAATGGCGGACGGATCCCACGTGGTGAAGTTCCCAAGGTTCCTGGTGACGGTCTGGGTATCACATAAGAGTCCAGATACTCGGGACAACAGGTGAACTTTGTCGAATCGACTATCGGTCGCAACTACAGGCGGTCAAAGTGACGCAGGAATCGGTCCCAGTCCAATCGGAAGACAGTTAAATACAAATAACCTCACGGAAGATCCAAGAAAATACGGATTGGAAAATTTAACCCAAAGTAATAGTAGTAATAAAAATTAATCCCTTAGTGTTCTAAGTCGGGGATCGAAACGTGGTTGATTTGGTCAAGAGGATATAGATCCCGAATAACGGATTTAACTCACGTTAACGCCAAAAATATACGGCAAATCAAATAGCACAAGGCTCCAAACAACTAACGAAGTTAAATATATTCAGACAGACCGTAGAAAATCCGAGATGTTTCCCGATTACTAAAAATGTAATACCACGAGTCTGTCTGCCTCAAAGACCAAAATCAAAAATGGAACCAGCGGAACCACGGAACAACCTAAATAACCCTTTAGAAGTGTCAATTACTCAGAACACTAACTCGTCAAGAACACAAAGACAAATGTCAATAACAATAAACAGAAGAATTTATTGTTGGACAAACGAACGTACTCGTAGAATCATTAACCCTAGTTATTCCAAAAGGTAAACAAATCTTTAATACAATCAATTAGTGAATTTAAAATGTGTAAAGGAATTAATGATTATTGTGGGGAGATTTTAGAACGTTACAGACCCCCCTTACTTCAAGAAAATTCACCAGGTGAATTTTCACTAACGCTAGTTAGTAATCAGAGTAAGAAAATACACCTCAAACAAAAAAAATATCTACGCTCCAAAGTATAACACTTGTCAACTTCCTGTGCAAAAAAAAATAATATAAAAGAAAATAGAAAATTCAACCAAGAGAGCAATTTAGACGTCAAGACTGAGATAACCACAAAAAATATACTCTCAAAATAAATTTTCCAACACTACACCCAAATTTTTAAGTCGAAACTTGGGACTTAAGACAACAAAAAAAAATCAAACCCATAGGCCTAAATCATGCGACTAAAAATGGAATCGGTCCAGATCCACGAAAGTACCGAGGAATCAAAATCAACGAAAACAAACAAAACTAATCGTTCTGCAGTTTGCAGGTGCGGTCTGAAAGGACAGCCAAGAGTCTCGTACTCACGTAACGTGGTCCCTAAGGCACGACTACTCCTGCTGAACTCACCTAACAATCCTGACAGAGCGAAGGAACACTAAAAGAAACCATCCATTCCACGGAACTTCAACGGACAATAAACACTAACTGCACCAACTCCAACCAAAAGTTAGTAAAAGCGGCCAAAAGTGGCCAAGTTGAAGGGTTCTTACCTTCCCGCTGGATAATCCTCGGGTGATGGTATTCTCCTGCCCCCAATCACAGGGCACATTAAACCCAAATCAGCATTATAAAGTCAAATTCGAATAAAAAAAATAAGCATTTAAACCGATTACAGAACAAACAACTCTCTAAAACCCAACTAAGTACAAAGGATGGAATTGTAATAAGGTATAAACAGACTGTATCGTTTCTCCAAGTGTACGATAGCAAGAATCAAGCTCCTTGGTCTGACAGGGTAATATCCAAAAATATATCTAGGTATTGTTAACAACATCGGCCGGTTTCAGGTCTTTAATGTTCCAAATACCAACGTCGCATCCATTTTTGTCCATTAACAAGTACGTCCACGGTGATACTCGCTTCTTAATACGGAAAGGTCCAACCCAACGAGGTGCTAGTTTACTTGTGTAATACTGAGCAGCATCCGAAGACACATAATTTTTACGCCAGACGATTTGATTGGGTAACAACTCGACACATCGCCGACGCAAGTTATATATCCGCTCATTCTTCTTAGCTGCCTCATCTAAACGTTTACGGACATCTTTGAACAGCGCAATTAGTTCTTTCTGTCGCTCATCTGGATCAGGTTTCAACTGGGTGTTATAATCCATATCATTCCCGTTTTTGGACTCAAAATTTTTACCATTCAACACCATATGTCTCCCGAAGTTAACGAAATAAGGGGTTTGTTTAATCGTTTCATTGTAGGCCGTCCGGATTGCGCACGTCACTTTCGTTAGATTACTCTCCCACTTCCGGTGATCATTTGAAACATACATCGAAATCATCGTTTTTAAAGTCCGATTATAACGTTCGGTAGGATTAGCTTGAGGGTGATAAAGCGCATTGTACCTTATAGCCACACCGTATTCTTCCATTAAACCCTTAAACAACTTCGAGGAATACTGCGGACCATTATCACACAAAATCAACCTAGGTACACCGAATAACAAAAATACTCCCTCCTCAAGTTTTTTCGATACAATCTTCGCTGTCGAAGAACGTAAGGGGAATGTAAGAGTAAACTTACTTAACAAATCAACGACAACCAAAATAAAACGATATCCAGAAGTCGATCGAGGTAGGGGTCCAATCAAGTCGGTTGCAATAATCTCCCACGGACGCAAAGCTCTCGGTTGAGGAGTCATCAATCCTTTTGGACCACTCTGTTCAGATTTATAAGCCGCACATACATGACACGCTCGTACAAATTTCGCCACGTCCGCTCGTAACTTGGGCCAAAAATACTGTTCACTCACTCTTTTAAAAGTCTTCAAAATTCCCATATGGCCAGCAGTAGGGGGTTCATGCATACGTACAAGTATACTACGTCGTTCGTTTTTGGGTACGACAAGTTTCCAGTTTTCATTCACGTCTCCAAGGGCTAGAAATCCCGTAGCAACATATTTATACAATCTATCATTGACTACTCTCCAATGTGAAAATTTCAGGGGATTTTGACGAACTCTTTGGATCATCGACTGATACCAACGATCTTGGTCTACGGAAACTACATCTACATCAGCGACGGGGATGGCACGTGAGAGTGTGTCCGGGACAACGTGGTCTTTACCTTTTCGGTGGATGATGGTAAAATCGAATTGTTGCAAACGTACGCACCAACGGGCTAATCTACCTGTGGGATCCTTCAGATTTTGTAACCAGACTAGCGAGTAATGATCAGTAACTACGGTAAAGGGAACACCTTCTAAATATGGACGCAACTTTTCAATCGACCAAAGTACTGCTAAACACTCTCTCTCGGTGGTTGAGTAATTTCGCTCTTGTTTAGTAAGGGTACGACTCAAATAACAAATAACTCTGTCCCCGTCAGGATGACTTTGCAACAAAACAGCACCCAATCCATAACCGGAAGCATCACACTGTAGAATAAACGGAAAATCATAATCTGGACAACTTAGAACTGGCGCACGAACCAAACATTGCTTAATCCTCTGAAATGCATTCTCACAATCGCTCGTCCAGGTATACTTTCTACCTTTCCGCAACAAGGCAGTCAGAGGTGAAACTAACGTCGAAAAATCTGGAATAAACCTGCGATACCACGAGAAAGTACCCAACACTCCTCTTAACTCCTTCACACTTCCTGGAACAGGTAACAACAACATGGCCTTAACCTTGTCCGGATCTACGTGCAAACCTGATGCATCGACAACATAACCCAAATATTTCAATCGGGGACGACAGAAATGACATTTATCCCAACTAACAGTAAGATTAGCAGCTTTGATTCGGCGTAGAACTTCCTCTAAAACAGTCAGATGTTCCTCATAGGACTGAGTCACAATAACTACATCGTCTAGATAAGTAAAAACATGAGGTTCCAATTCGGGACCTAAAACGCTGTCTATTAAACGTTGCCAAGTGGCGGGAGCATTATGAAGACCAAACGGCATCCGGGTAAATTGGAATAAGCCACGACCAGGTACGGTAAACGCTGTAAATGGTCTAGATGACTCAGCAACCGGGACTTGCCAATAAGCAGAACGAATATCGAGGGTGGTCAAATATTGAGCCTTTCGCAACTTATCTAAGGTATTGGAGATATACGGTAACGGGTAACTATCTCTCTCAGTCACTGAATTCAACTTTCGAAAATCGACACAAAAACGATAAGAACCATCTTTCTTCTTCACTAATAATACAGGTGAACTCCACGGACTTTTAGACTTCTCGACCACACCCAATCGTAACATCTCATTCAATTCTTTATCAATATACGATTGCATCACGGGGGATACGGGGTAGTATCGTTGTTTAATCGGGGAAGCCTTACACACTATCACATGTTCAGCTACATTCGTACATCCTAGATCGGTTCCCATCAATTCTCTATATCGATTAACTAATTCGTCCAATCGTATCTGTTGTTCGCTATCTAATGTCATATCACCACTCACTCGTTCTACCGACATGACGGGAAAGGGTGTAGATGAAAATCGCCACTCATCGTGTCTAAGATCCGGAACGATGCCCATAATACGCCAAAAATCAGCACCCAAGATTAGAATATGTGGAACTTCTAATACGACCATGACCGAAATTACTCTCAACTGATCACGAATACAGAACGGTACCAAACATTCTCCCAAGCTCTCACATAACTGACCATTCGCGACGCGACACTGTGATCTCTTACTCTCATCTAATTCGAGTCCTAAACGTCGTAATTGTTGCCAACCAGATGATCCGACTATCGTACGGGAAGCACCAGAATCCAAAAGGCCTAGTAATTCCAAACCCAAGACATTCACTCGCAGATAGGGTCTCTCATCCCCCTCAGCATGTTCGAGAATAAAATTAAGAACGTTAGTTATTTTGGTCCTGGACAATTCATCTTCACGCCCTTGTCGACCACTCATGGACGTGAGCCTCCGTTTCCCGACCCGCACTTGGGACAAGTCCTCACCGTAACGCCTTCTTTCTTGCACTTAAAACAATGTAACGGTCTACGGACTACACAACCTATTGCCCGATGACCTGGTTTCTTACACCGGAAACAAATGACCTGTTCATTCGATTTCGTTGCAGAGGCTGTCGCAAGCTCCGTCCTCGATACTTGGGGTTCATCTTCTACCTCAAGAAATGCTAAGTCCCTCTCTAAAATATTCGAACGTCTACTACCTGGTTCAACGTAACTATTAATCGCATCTCGCCTATCCTCCATTCGACGACAAACCGACCGTAATTCTTCAAGGGTAGACGGAAGTGGATCTCTCAGCCTATCCTGGTAAAACGGGTGTAAATTCCGAAGTATAATAGATAACTTCACCTTCTCAGAAAGAGTACAATCTAGACGAGCAAAATAACTGTTCATCACTGCCAAATACACACCAATGGACTCAGAAGGGTGTTGAGTCCTTCTCCTAATTTCATCGAACAACAGATCGGTATGATACGCAGACTGATATTCACGCCCAAATTCGTTACGCAACTCATTCCATGTATTCACTCGTCGGCGAACATCCTTATAAAACTGGTAAGCCCTATCAGCAAAAAGGTCGAATCCAGAATCTAACAAAATTTCATCAGACACACCACGAGCAACTTTCAATTCTTCCACTCTCTCGAAAAAAGCTGTAATCGACATCGACTTCCCTGTACCAGTGAATTTTTCTAGATGCCATTTATGGGGGAGAACCGGTTTGACCGAAGAATTCGTCGGTCGCTGGGGTGTTGAAACATGAGATGACGCACATGCGTCTTGCAATCCGGCTTGGAATTCCTCATCGAGACGACTCATAACCAACTCCAAAGCTACTGGTTCCGGTTTTTCTTCGGACTTCTCTACGGTACCAGACTTCTTGTGGAAGGTATTTAACAACGCTAACAAACGTGACAATAATTCCGCCTTTTTAGCCTCTTGTTCGACCGATTCACACTCCATTTGATCAATCCGATTCAGCGCATGGCTCAATTTAGTAGACAATTTCTGGGTTTCATTTACCATGGTACCACCTGTATACGAACCTAACAGAAAATCAATCTCGACACACTTCCTTTCTATGGCCGCTTCATCTTCCTCATAAGTAAACGGATATTTAGGGTATCGTACACTACTACCGGACTTCTCTAGTCTGAGGGCTGCCGAAAGAGTAGAACGCATTTCGTCAATTGTCCCAATTTGGACGCCTCGGAGTTGTAACTCCCAAATTAACTCATCCTTATCTAAACGATTCACCCACATTTTTCGGGACATCTTTAAAACCAGCGAAATTCACAACGACAATACCGATATAATTCAATAAATTCACAGTACAAACAATTCCAGATAAGGGGTAGGATCAAGCCCCAAAAATCACGGTTCAATATATAATCAAATATTTCCAAAAAGTTCAAATATAAATCAATTCAAAATAGTATCAGCTAACCTAATAAAATAATAAATGTTCGGAATTTCTTATTCTTCTTATTTCTTTCGCCTTTCGCCCCACGTTGGGCGCCAAAATGTAACGTTAAAATTTTACCCCTTTAATAAAACTACAAAAATAAAACGGTAAATATATATTTTTGTTACTTAGGTGGATGACTTGAACATCCGGGCACGCGGCTATACTCAGATGAGACGGGAGTGAGTCAAAATTAAATGATATTTCAATATAAAACGGGCGCCAGTTAAGTTGACCAAGTGCCCTTAACAATATAATCTTATATCAACTCCCAACTTAACAAGGAATTGATAGTACACACTTTTCGTAACTCTATAGGTATTTAATTTAATACAATAGCGAAAGAAATAATAGAATACAATACAAAAAAAAAATTGAGAGAAAATTAAGAAATAGAAAGATAATTATTAAGAAATTCCAAACAGTACGAGATAGCAGACACGGTATAAATCAAATTCGACTTACCGATGGTGATCCGGTCAACCGGATGGTTCAAAGTAAAACGAAGTTCTGCGAAGTCAATATACTATGGCGATACAGCTGGATCCTCCAATTGATCGATCAGTTGGGGTCCAGATCCAAAGGAATATCTATAATTCACAGAGTAATTACAAAACGGTAAAGGCGAGTCGAATTTTCGTTATTAACAAAAGAAAATTAATTAACTATCGTACTGAATTAAAATTTAACGATAATAAAATTGATACTATACGTGAAGATGAATTTAACAATAAGAAAAATGAAAGAAATTGAACTACGATGAATTAAATTTAAATAAATAATTATAATAAAACTTCTCCGAAAATGGCGGACGGATCCCACGTGGTGAAGTTCCCAAGGTTCCTGGTGACGGTCTGGGTATCACATAAGAGTCCAGATACTCGGGACAACAGGTGAACTTTGTCGAATCGACTATCGGTCGCAACTACAGGCGGTCAAAGTGACGCAGGAATCGGTCCCAGTCCAATCGGAAGACAGTTAAATACAAATAACCTCACGGAAGATCCAAGAAAATACGGATTGGAAAATTTAACCCAAAGTAATAGTAGTAATAAAAATTAATCCCTTAGTGTTCTAAGTCGGGGATCGAAACGTGGTTGATTTGGTCAAGAGGATATAGATCCCGAATAACGGATTTAACTCACGTTAACGCCAAAAATATACGGCAAATCAAATAGCACAAGGCTCCAAACAACTAACGAAGTTAAATATATTCAGACAGACCGTAGAAAATCCGAGATGTTTCCCGATTACTAAAAATGTAATACCACGAGTCTGTCTGCCTCAAAGACCAAAATCAAAAATGGAACCAGCGGAACCACGGAACAACCTAAATAACCCTTTAGAAGTGTCAATTACTCAGAACACTAACTCGTCAAGAACACAAAGACAAATGTCAATAACAATAAACAGAAGAATTTATTGTTGGACAAACGAACGTACTCGTAGAATCATTAACCCTAGTTATTCCAAAAGGTAAACAAATCTTTAATACAATCAATTAGTGAATTTAAAATGTGTAAAGGAATTAATGATTATTGTGGGGAGATTTTAGAACGTTACAGGATTAGTATTACTTTCGCCGTCTTCCACGTGTCCGGGTATTTCTGACTTTTAAGGATAGTATTATATACGGCCAGTATTTCTTCCGGTATCACCTCCACCGCTAATTTACATGTCTCAGCCGTAATCCCGTCCGATCCTGGGGCTTTTGCACACTTTAATTTCTTAGCTGCCTGCACTAGTTCCTCTCTGGTAAAATCCTCATATTGATCCGTAATGCCCCCTCCTGCTACATTTGTTTTCCATCTTGGAAAGAGATCTTTTACTATTTCTAATTTTTTAGCCTTGTCTAAATTATATGGGGAAGTCTGCTTTTTTAACCCCCTTGTAGCAATCCTGTATCCCTCTCCCCATACATCGTTGTCTATCTCCTTACACTTTTCTCTCCACTTTTCTCTTTTAGCCTTGTTTATTAGCCGTCTATACTCTTTCCTTGCTTCGTTAATATCGTCTTGCCCTGTTACACCTCGTCCTGGCATCCTTTACGTCGTCATTCCACCAGTAAGGTTGTGTTTTCCTTCCTTTCCGCTTTCTGCTTTCGCATTTCTTTTGTGCTGTCCCGAGAACCCTGAACATTTTTTTGTATGCACCATCGATTTTATTTCCCATTTCCTTCAATAGACTCCTAATTTTAGTTTTGTCTATTGCGTCGGCTTGCACGGTGGACATGTTCTCCCTCTTTTTATTCGCTCCTCCTTTGTAGAGAACCTCCATGAAGATAAATCGATGATAACTCAGCGATTCCTCGTCCAGAACTATCCATGTTTTAACAGGATCTATACCCTTCTCATTACACAGAGTTATATCGATTATCGTTTCGGAGGCACCTCTGACAAAGGTAGGAGTTTTTTCGTCGTTTCTTACATGTAGGTGTAACGCGGCTATCCACTCTTCCATGTATTTTCATGTATTTTCATGTATTTTCCATGTATTTTATTAAACAGGTAAGTATGAACAGGTAAGTATAAACAGGTACGTATAAACACTAGATAAGAACAGATAAATAAATAAATAAACAAAGTAAGTATAAATAGGTAGACTCGATAGTAAATAAAATATGTATAATAAAAACCTTATGTATAAGTATATGTATATATCACAGTAGGAACTATCACAGTTATATCACAGATTTGTTTACAGGTTGTTCATTTTTTCCCTGATCTATATCTAATTTTTCCTCGCCTTGTCTTTCGCATTCCATGTCCGTATGCTCTTGTGTGTCTTCGTCTATCTTAGTTCCTGCGGTTTCGGTGTTATTTTTGCCCTGGTCCTCTCGGCTTATACTAGGCCTACTTAGAGTCCTTCGGTTCGTAATTCTTTCAGCTTTGAGGGCTGCTCTGAATGCAGGGCATTTATTTGTATTCACTCTGTGTTCTTTATAATCACACAGAGGACATTCTTCCTTCTCGCAGTCCTTCGCCTTATGCCCTGGCTTCCCACATTTGAAGCAGTGGGTACTTCTGTCCGGCCCGTTGCAATTTTCTTGTGTGTGGTCATATGACCAACACCTCCTGCACCTTTTGATGTTTAGTTTTTTTTTTCTATATTACATCTCACTATTCCTATCTTCACGTACTCTTTTTCCAGTAGGCGCTGTGCTGTATTGTCATCCACTGCTATCTTCACCGCTTTCGTCTTATTACCCATCTCTCTTAGGTCGCTAATCGTGAATCCATTTTCACAAGCCCCTACAGTCTTAGCTATGGCTTCCGTTACATCTTCCTTAGTCGTATTAGTGGTCATACTGTCACGATTGGGTAGCGCCACTGGTGGCACCCCGGTAAGGGTCAACCAACCGTCAAGTATTGGGTAGCGAAGCACGGATCTTCGTACGTGCTGCAGAAGCACGCATCGACCTTGCTCCACGGTAAAGCGGAAGCAAAGTCGACGCGGGCAACTGCTTTATAAGCGGTGTTGACCTGGCTCGGGGAGTCAGTTGAGCTCCAGCGAGGGAGTCAGTTGAACTCCAGTAAGGGGACTGGTAAGGTCCCGTAGGGGAGTCCGGGGACTCCAGTGGAGGGTCCAAGGGACTCCCAAGAGTCGGGAGTACGAGAAGGGTAGACTCCGTGACGAAGCCCCAACCGCTAAGGGACTATTGTAAGAACTGCTATAAGTAAGCCAGTTATTGTAAGTGAATAAAGTTGTTATTGTTGTCTACTACGTCGAGTTATTCCCATCCCAGCACTGTGGGTTCGTGAACCTAGATCCCCTAGCTTGGCATGAAACAAAGGATTGGACACCCAACACCTTTAAACGTGACAATACTTCGGATATATAACACCGTTCCTCTTTCGCCTAGCACCCTGGTTTTTAGACCTGCCATATCCAAAATTTTATGTAGTTTTTGAAACTCTTCCTTCTCTTTGTCAGTCGTTACCAGCATCCTTCCGTCCCTAGTACATCTTACTGTCCGTACCACCTTGGCCGATTCCTGTGCCCCTATTGCTGTTTGGACCTTTTCCAGGACTTCTTTGTACGTCTTTTCTCCGTCTCCTATTATTAAATCTAAGGTGTTTCTTTCCTTTCTCTCCTTCCGGCTCTTGGTTGTATATATTTCCGCTTTAATTTTCTTTTTCCTAAAGATACATTCGACCATTTTCTTCATGCGGGTTACGTCCATTTCTTTTAGATGATGTAGGCAGAGTTTTTCCCCTTCAGTGCATTCCTCTAGAATCCACTCTAGATCATTCCATAAATCCAGCTCATTCCTAGTCGTTACAACTTTTGCAATCCTCCTATTTATTGTTAGTTTATTTCTTATTTTTGTAGTCTGCTCTAATATCTCTTTATGTTCCATATCCCTCAATTCTGGGTATTTGTCTTTATATAATTTCTGGATGCTTTGATCCATATTGGGGTCGTCTGGTTCTATCATTACCGCCTTGAACGCTTCGTCGTTGTCATTAATAGGATTCTCTATAACCACCCTTGCGCTTTCGAATGCTTCCTCCGGCCATGATCCGTCCACTATTTCTTGAAATCTCTCATAATTTGTCGCATTTTCAATGTTTTCTGGTGTTATTTCGTTATCCATTGTCTGCGTGCCCATATCTCTAACTTCCCTTTTCTCTTCCGTTTGTGTTTCCGTTTCTATTAACATTTATTCTGCCGTCTCATATTTCTTGTCCTTCAGCCATTTTCTAATTATCTCTTTCTCAAAGTTATTAGAGTTTCTTTTAATTTGTACAGATAGCTCTTTTATTTTCCTCAGCGTATTCGGGTTTTCTGTTATCAGCCTATCCAATTCCTCTATCAACTCCGTGTTCCTTTGAATCGCTTCATTTAGTAAGAATACCTCGGTGCATTCCTTCTTTTTATATGCTCCTTGTACGCTCACCAATGCTACGTCATCATCTGTGCCTATTGAGGTATCAAACAGCTTCCTCTTACCTACTCTCGTGGGCAACGATCCTCTCCTCTGTTCCAGATGGCTGTACCTTAAAGATGCTGGACCACCTTCTATTACGCGTATTATAGTCGAATTTTGCCCCCCCCCCCGAATCCGTGGGGCAACCTGCTTCTTGACCATCGGTCCTACCCCCCTGGGGTACCTTATGTTTTAAGTCCGACATATGATAAAAATACGATGGTTTTCTGTCAGGGTTTTCCTTCCCTTAGCCCACTAATTCCAGTTATTTGTTTCAGACGCCGGAAGCTCGCCATAATCCTTCTCATTTGGCTCCGAGACGTACTCCCAAAGCACGCCCCGGATTTCCAGGGACCACCACGAGGAGGTGGAGATAGGATTTGCCGGTTCGTCCACACAGGACTGCGGGCTCAGCGTTTTATTGCACGGTAAGTATGGGTAAGTAGGCGGTAAGTATACCGCACCTACTGAGACCCACTGGGTCAGCCCGGACCCAAAACCCCGCCATTTGGTCCCCGCTTGGTCCCACCCTGTGGAACATACTATACGATGATGTGGTTACAATCGAATTGGAAGAAGGATGCACAAACGTGGCTTTTGCAGATGACCTTCTCTTAATTGTTGAGGCTAAAGATAAGTACGATATGATGAGAAGGGGAAATATGAGCATCGATCGAATTGAGGAATGGATGGATAGAACCAGCTACAATTGGCTGCAGAGAAAACTGAAGCACTCATTGTTAAGGGCACTGTCCAGAGAAGAGTAAGAGAGACCATCGAGTTCAGGGTAGGAGGGAAGAAAATACACCCGAAGATCTCGCTAAAATACCTTGGTATCCACCTAGACCACCAACGTTCGTTCGGTGTTCATGTAAAAAAAACGTGTGAAAAAGCCATTGGAAAAATGGTAGCCCTGCAAAGGATAATGCCGAATATAGGAGGGATGACAAGCAGGAAGAGAGAGGTAATGGGAGGAGTGGTACACTCAATTCTTCTCTATGGTGCGCCAGTCTGGAAAGAAGCAGTCGAGATCGAGAGATACCGAAAGCACTTAATTGACGCGCAAAGGAGACTACTGCTAAGGATTGGTAGCGCGTATCGAACGGTGTCATCGGAGGCTCTGCAGATAATCGTAGGTAATCCACCCATAGATGAAATGGTAAGGTAAAGAGCGGAAGTGCACGCCAACGGAACAGAAGGCGCAAGCCCGGATAAGTACACTAGAGCGATGGCAACAGAAATGGGATGCCCTTGAAGGGAAAGCTGCTTGGACCAAAAGGCTAATACCAAGGGTAAAACCTTGGTATGAGTGCAGGTTTCGGCGTACCAACTACTTCTTTACGCAGTTTTTGACCGGACATGGCTCATTTCGAGCATTCTTAAAACGACCATGCAGTGTTCAAATGCAGCCAGTACCGAGAGGAGGTAAGGAGAATAGAGAGTATCATTGGACATCAGCTGAGACCAGAGAATATAATCGAAATAATGTTGAGTAGCGAGAGGAAATGGAATCTAATAGAAAAATGTATAAATGATATAATGGAAAAGATGGAAGAAAAAGACAGAATAAGGACGTAAGGAACACCGTCACATGGCTGATGTAAACCAGAAATGGTAGTTCCAACCGGTGAGAGGGAGAGAGTGATGAGGTGGTTTTAGTGGGTATACAAGGCTTGCACACCCCGCCTTGGAGTCCTCACACTACCGGGGAAGGGAAGAACCTGTACCCGGTGTGCATAAAGCATTTTCACTCGTCAAAAAAAAAGCAACGTTACGTCATTTTTGAGAAAACTAAGATATCGAAAATTTACCCTTTTTTAAAATAATTTTGAAAAATGTTTTAAATGAAATTTGCGTATTTTGATGGTCAAATTTTGAATCTTTTAAGTTGCCCTCCACCCTCTCTTACGGGTGGGAGGGTAGTTAGATATTAGTATTAATGCATAGTTTTTTAATAAATATCGGGTACGTGTTTTTTGATTTTACATTGTAGCCATTAATTTGACTGCCAATGAGATTCGATCGTTTCCATACTTTTTGGACACCTTTTTTCAAATTTGTACAAAAACTCGAAATTTCATTTAACAGAATTAGTCACATTTCGGTTAGAAAATTACGCCTTAATTAAGGGGAAATAGCCGATTCTAGAACCAAGAGAGAATATTTTCGTTTCCTTTCTTCACGTTTCTAAATCGCTCCTGATGTCCGACGATTTTTTTATTTCAGACAGCAATTTCCGGGCTCCATATTAGATTAGTCCAATTCTGTCTGGTCACAGACCTAATTCTAAAAGAAATTACTTTTAATCCATTATGCTGTCCGTACAGTAAATGAGCTATTACACCAAATTTTTATCCCAAAAACCCAAATTGTATTGAGAAAATATTGAGCAATCAATAATTCCACACATATAGCACATTTATGGCCAATATAGTAGTATGAATGTACCGGCAGAGTACCGGTAAAAAACCAGGTACCAGTAGTAGTTCGAAAAGTAGTTGTTTGAAAATATCCCTTTAAATGGTTTAATTTAAGCGGCTAGCGGCGCTAGGCTTTTCATCCAAACTCAATACAGGGTGTCCAGAAAATATATGTCAATAATTCGAGAGCGTCAAATTTTTGTGGTTCATTACCTACACCCGTGTGCCCAATTTGGTCATAAAATGAATCCTACACTATTCTCTGGAAGACAGTGGCGGCGTGTTCCCAGTGGTTAACAATTCGTAACTTTTATGGGGACAATCTGTATAACACAAACGTATCGTAAATACATTCTTTAATCGATAAACTAACACAAATGTACGCTTGAAGTCGATAAAATTGACGGTTTAAGAGAAATTTCAATTTTTAAATCAGGATGTTAAGAAAATCGCCAAACGAAAAATTATAGTAAATGTTCGATATGGGAACCCTGTCGTTGAAATTACTTATGAAACATAAGGAGAATATTTCTCTGCACTCTAAAAGGCATTTTTTAATTTCACAATAAAAAATGATTGACTCCATTAAAGTCATCACTTGATTTAGTAGAATTTCGTCAAAAAGAGGTGGTAAATCAATCTGAAGAAATTCCAAGATCGTGTCTATTGTTGTCTTTTAATATTTTTTAGTAAATAGTTATAAATAATAGGAGTTTGTCCAGAATTTTTGTTTATCCAAAAATCTCTCTCTCTACCTATCATCTCAATCTAAAAATTTCAATTTCTCTAAAACCCTTAATTTTATCGACTTCAAACAAGAGTACATTTTTGTTAGTTCATCGATTAAAGAATGTATTTACAATATGTTTGTCTTATACAGATTGTCCCCATAAAAGTTACGAATAGTTAATCACTGGAAACACACCGCCACTGTCTTCCAGAGAATAGTGTAGGATTCATTTTATCACCAAATTGGGCACACGGGTGTAGGTAATAAACTACAAAAATTTTATTTTGTTCCCATCTACTTGGAAATAAAATCTAAAAATAAGTTTTAAATTTTCGACTTAAAAGGCCTCTAGCTCAAAAATGGAGGTTCAAATTAACAAAATTTATATGAAGATATACCCTTATTTTGATATCATTTATACGCTCGCGAGTTATTTAAACCTCTACGAAATAATGTGAGAACCTACCTCTATATAAATTGCGGGGTAGCTATTTCAATAACTTAAATTAATTGTAGTTCATTAAACCTATGTTTTATTAATTTGTAGTTCATGTCCTGCATCTTGTAAATTTTGTCCAACTCTTTGTCTCAAAGTTTTCTCAAAGTCGAACTTTCGAAGCACCATGCATTCAAATTATAGTGTAGTACTTTAGCGTATAGTTCAGTTCAAGTTGAATAGATAAATAGATTAAGTCGAGCTCGCGCAGCGAGCGAGACCTTGGTTATTTACCTGTCTTTGCGTAGGAGGCCGTTAGGCCTCCGAGATGCGGGTCTATGCGGCAGAGCCCATCAATTCAATTTTAAAATATGTTTATTGGTTTGATTAGAAATTTTTACATTGTATATTATTATATTTCCCTATAGTCCCTGCTGTAGGAATACATTTCCTTTTCAGGGCGGCAGAGCCCATCGTTATTTACAGCTTTTTATCGGATACGCAACTGTCTGCGGCGAAGCCGGGGGTGGAGGGGCAGAGTCCCTCCCGAGCTGATAAGCGAGTCATTAACGATAACGTTTTAGAAATACAATTAATACGAGCAGTGATTGCTCGAGCAACAGCTAACTTCCTGATTTTAGTTGATGATTAATCAGTGATGCACATCTCTCGCGTTCTAAAACTGGGATTGTAGACTCACTAATGTGACCCGCTAACAAACCGACTCACCCCTCGTCACTCCCATCTCTAATTTTTTCAATTTCCTATCCTTATAAAGGCAGCACAAATTCTCTTAAACATCCTTCCGTATATGTCTTTGTGCGCTCCTTGTATACGGTGTGTTTATTAAGTATGTGTTCAAACTTTAAAGGGTAAATATAAATAAATATCGCAACTAGTATTTTATTCATAAATAATTGAGCGAAGTCATACTTTTAAATAGCCATTTGTATTTTGTTTCAGTTTCCTTTAAATAAAAATAATTTGTTCAAGTATCCTAATATGGAAACTACCCTTTATTTTAATATCCCATTTTAAGGCACCTTCTTTACATTACACATTTTACATAGTTTTGGGATTAATCATTTCTTCTTTTAATTTGACACGGTTAATAAAAACCTTATTAATTATTATTAAATATATTAATTGTGAAAGATTAAACTCCTCCGACAGGAGCAGTGTAGATAAGTAAACTTTTTACGAGTCAATTTTATTCCCTTCTCTACCTGATTTTTTTTCATAAATATCACTGGGGTTACGGGCGTATACGCATCGTGAATAATTTAGTGAATGCATGTACTCGAAAAAATGCCTCGAAAAAATCTCCGAGTTTTACGAAAGCCTATTTATTGTGTATAACGCCTCCTCTATACCCCAGCCCGATCAGGCCGAAATCGCTTAAAATTCTTCCAGAATTTTGATTCTTATTAATTTTGGGACTATTATTGTTCCGGGGAAGTCTGAAATTGGTAAGATTTTCGACTCGTTCTTATTATTCTCGGATTTGCTTTAATAAATTCATTTCATTTATCGCAAAATTTCATCCTTCTTGCAGCCTTTCTATCTCCTTCGATGTAATTAATAAGTTTATATTAATTAATGGGCCTTTTTAAAGGATTTTTTTATTTCTATTAGCACTCGGATATAAAGTAATATTTTTCGTGGAAAATTGGAAAGAAAGCTTTTTGTATAAGATGATCACAGTATATTTCAAATCATTAAGGTGTACATTAAAAACATTACTAAGTAAAATATTTTTATAGAGGCATAAATTCAAGATAACCTTATTAAGAGAATGAGAAGATTAGTTACGCAAATAGTATTTTATAAAAATCAAAAAAATGCATTAAATTATCGGGCTCTTAATTAGGTACTACCCATATATGAAATATTAGATAGCTGCTTTTTAATTAAAATGTGTACAACATCCTATTGTGATAAAAAGAAAAGCCGATTTCAGCTCACGCATTTAGTTGGGTGCAAGTAATTTCATTTTTTTTAATTTATCCTATGAAGGTGCCTACAATATTACAGTGAGGTTGATTAAGGGTACCTACAGGCTTAGTTAAAGTTCCACTAAATTATTTAACTTACTTCTTGGAAATAAATTAAAAGTTATAACGCGAAATCGGAAACAGAAATGCTCCTGTGATATTCGCACACAGCTCTATATCTATTCATTCTTCGAAAATATATGATGATCCGGTTTAACAAAAGCGTAAAATTAAACGCTGAGGCAATTTTAAAAGTTAAACATCCATTAAGCGAATAGAATCTAGCTGGGAAAATTATAAATTTAAATGCGCCTTTGGAGAGTCCGGCTATCCGGATCAGACAGAAAGATCTATTAAATGAAAACGCTGCTTGTGCAATATTGCACTTTTATTCGAGCAATTCTGTTAAAACTATAAAAAAAAGACTGGGAAAATGGGACATCTTGAATAGTTACGAAATAATATTTGCTGGAGTGAAGAAAAAAATTTACCGCTTTCTTGATCCAATACGGATCAAATTTAATAAAAATGTTTAAGTATGGCACCTCAAACAACGTTTAACAATTAAATTCAAGTGTGCTGAAGCGTCATAAGTCCTGAGGAAATATATTCCTTGGAAAGAAATGCGTTCGCTTTAAAAACCAGTAGGTATAAATTCCACGGAAATGGGAAGTGGTATAAAAAAGCACGAATTTATATCGTGCTCAGCCAGAAACGTCTCAAAATGTCCGTGGTATCATTTTAAAAAATGTTTGGTACTGAAACTAATTTACCAGTTTTGAAGAAACAAACCCAAAGGGTAGAGTAAGTATGTTAAATTGATAAACGAATGCCCTACAAAGCATTATCACTGAGCAGAACGAACATTTTCCAACACACAATGCCACCATATTCTCAGTAATTATTTAATGGGCATTTTTTCAAGGAGTGGAGAGTCCATATATTTGGGATTTTGGGTTAGCAGAATAGTAGAGATGGTTTTACAATTTGATTTACGCCCCTATATCTTCACCGGGGATGACCCTTATTCTCTGACAATATTTAAAGTGGTCTATGAAAAGTCATCCTCGTAAAGGTACTTGTAAGCACAGATTACAGAACCTTAATTACTATCCTTATTATTATCCTTAAAATTATTACAAAAATTATTTTCCACTAACAAGCAGAATCTGAAAAGTCAATAACATCATTGTAGATTGTAACAATAATGTTATATTTCGTTGGCTTCTCGAATGATAGACAATTTCGTTTAGAACTGTATAATAGGCACAATAACTTTAATAATTTAACAAAAAACAAATGAAAAATACATGTGATTGTGGTGCGAATAGACGCGAATAGCTTTAGCTCAGCTTCTTGCTCGCGCTAATAATAAATCATCAGTCGGGATTTTCGGCTACGGTCTTACATCTTTGCCGGACTCTTCATTAATTCCGAACAAATAATGTTAAAAATTTTAATTTTTTTTTCGACTTATACTCATATCTACCCCACTCGTAGGTACTTCACAATAATACGTAACTTCTTTGAGCTTCCGCTACTTCGAAAATGCCTACGACTGCCAAATTGAATCCGGATATTCACAAACATCAATCGAACTTGTAACAAAGGCCAGAGTGTACTCGTCTTTATCCAGGAATTTAAGAGGGGAATCGTAAATGTATAGAAATTATGGCTAATTGAGAGTCAATCAAAGGATTGATGTTAAATTGATGATAAATTGTCGTTCCGCATAAATCGATTTTATGTTTAATCGAAGATAAAGAAGTTGAAAATTTAACCAAAATATTTGTTTTTTAAGGTAGTAATACAGTTAGTCCAAAAAACCAGGTTGGTCCAAAAGAAATTTTACTATGTACTCTTTTAAAAATTACTTGTACACAATTTTTTTACTCGCATAGTTAAATATATTTCAGATGATAAAGGAATTTGATGTTTAATTATATATAGAGAGCCCCTGAATACGTCCCCCGTTTAGAAACGTGAAACAGGTACTCCTAATTTTTAATTTGTTCTTGTCATTTTGCAATTTGACAATTGTAGAAAATTCTTAGATTTTGCAAATTCTATAAAAGTTCGGCAACACTGCCTATATGTGACGCAGTAAATCATAGGTGACGTGCATTGATATTTGTTTTGCCCTAACTGTATAATTTAAAATGATCTAGAACAAGATCAAATGATGTGTAAACGAAAGATGGACAGATAATATATTTTCGTTCTGGATAAATCTAATTTGTAGTACCTAAGTCGCCTTGGGGGGGGAATTTTATTTGTAAAACACAATTACACAGATGTCGTGTGTGTATACAGTAAAGGTTGTGCTTATATCCCTATCCCGTAAGAAAAAAAAACCAAAAAAATAATGGCTGAGAAAAAAAGTAGGTCTGAAAAAGTCGCAGCACGATCAAAAAATTCCAGCGGTACGAAATTATTATTCTTTTCGCGGTGTCGCCGAAGAGCCAAGAGGCTCTACGGGAAAGGCCGTAAAGAGATGATCTCCGGGATTTAATAAACGTCCTGTGCACGTCCGAACGCCAAATAGCCGAACGCTATTGACGATTTCATTTTTTCTCGTTATTCCGCGTAAATAAACGATTTGTTTTGGAATTATGGGCGGGGTGAAACAGAGTTGGGTCAAGGTGGGAAAATCGTAAAAACGATTTCCACGCTTTGGTAATTCTCGTTCCTGGTTCAAGATCTTTTCTCCTTTATGCATTCCTTAGGATTAAATCTTCTTGCAAGTCTTGTTTGCGTGTAGAATACACAATAAGTTTATATCATACTGTAATATCTTAAATTCTAATAGATTTTATAGTATTTTATTTATGTGTGTATATTGGCACTTACCATTATTTGTAAAGCTCTGTAAAGGATTCGCAATACTATTATTAAAAACTTTCTTAAATATATCATAAGTAAATATTTTTTATAAGTAGGTGATTCGGATGGGTGAACGTCGAGTCGATTACAAAGAAATGAGAATTTTTAAACGATAATTTATTGAAAAAATATCACTAATATTAAAATAGAATTATGTAGATATGTCTTTTTGCCACAATGGCTTGAAAAAGAAAGTAAATTCTAAGAAAATAATAAAAAGGAAACTCCAAAAATAAACTTAAAGATTATTTTAAAACAGAAAATAAAAGAACTCTAAAAAATAGTCTACCGCTTTCTGCGAAACTATAGCCAAACCTGCCATACAGATGTCATCCCATATTACTGAGCTGAGGTATAATTCTAGCTGAAAATTGAATTATTTTTTCCCTTATTTCAACAAAATTTGTTGCTGTTTCAAAACTGTACCTACCGATACACACATTTTTTGAAACATCCCCAAAAAACCTATTAAATGTAGTTTCTAAATAATTTTTGTACCTCATACCTAACACAAATAACTTTGTACCTCTACAAATCGCGGCGTGCGATCCAGTAGAACAATTAAATTTATTAGAATTCATCGCGACGTTCTATTGAAATGTATACTGGTAGACTGGATTTCAGCCGGCTAAGAATTTAACGTTGATTTCCCTATTATGCGCGAATAATTTTCTAACACTTATACGAATCTTGGCGGGAAAGTTATTTTTTTTTCAAATCTTTCGAATCGAATAAGAAAATTCGTAGTAAGAAAATTCAATTATCTTGATATTTCACATGTTCGTTCGGCGCCAATAAAGCGCCCCAACAGTGGAAATATGAAATTCACAGTCTCCCATTCACCGCACCCAAATATACAATACAAAACGAAAAGACAAGGGTATAATCCGCCGTTATGAGTAAATCAACAAACTTACTATACAAACAGTGGAGCCGACGTAATTTGCCATTGAAAATTAATTTCTGATTGAAAACAAGAAATGATTAACAACCAGTAGAAATTTGAATCAGAAATGGGATGGATTTTCCACTTTATGCTTCCTGTATGGCAAGTTTTCTTTGTTTTCGTAGTCATGACATATGATTTCCAGTATAGAAAGAAGCCATTATTGGAAAAATTACAATTTTTTACTACACAAAAACGTGGTCAAATGCGCAATTTTTCATTAGGTATTAAAAAGAATGAGTATTGACTGATTTACCGGCGGCAACATTAGCAAAATTAGCAACTAATTAGGATCTAATCAATATAGAGTCGATTATCTGCTATAATAGGGAGTTAGATTCAAATTTAAGAATCTAATTAAAAGCGTTAAGAAATACGTTCGTCATTGTCTGGCCACCTGACGAGAAATTGCCGGAGATTTATCAATAGGGGTCGAAATATTGCTATGTGCAGGGTATGGGGGATGATTCACATTGACGTTCGGAGAATGGATAAACACAGACCTATCCCAAACAGGTTTCCCCAACCATAATTATCATCCCTAGGGCTAACTCCCTTAATCTTTAACATTCTTAGACGGATATAAGTTCTTTATTCGGTTATATAAACGAATGAACGAGAATTTTACAAAAATTTGGCGAAATAAAAATACGTTTGGTTCCAATGGGTCGATAAAATTTCCGTTAATTCCCGTTAACTCCTGGGAAATCGAATCAAATTAGCAACAAATCATGAACAAAATCGTAAACAATTTTCTTCAAATTAAAGAAAAATTTATAACCGAATTCCCGGCAATAGTCTCTTTCGATTCCGCTCAACATAACACATGGCATACGTGGGAAAATGCTTTTATCCTGACGGATGCTCCGGAAAGTATTACTCACGCCAAATATTAGGAAAAAGTGCCTGGTCTTCGGCACCCTCATCCTGAAAATCATTCGATTATCGCCTCCTTTAAATTCACAAGACAAAGGCCAGTTGATTCCGCAGCTTTAGTGCTGGAGCATAATATATCTGATTCTGATAGTGGTTTATTCTGTTTGTTGCATTTTAAAACTTAAAAGGGAAACATAATTAGTTGCGTTATGTTGACTTGACTGATATTTCATCTCTCATCTTTCATTCGATTTTTAAATAGCGATGCACGAGTTCGAGGAACTAGGTGAAGGGCCAGCTCCTCTTCTGAGCTATTTTGGAGTACTACTAGATACATATTATTTGGACAATTTAAATGTAAAGAAGTACTCTATTAGTAAGCTAACAAAGATTAGCTCATTCCTGCTTCTACAAAGCCGTGCTAAGGGCGATTTTTAAGATGGTTCGTCAAATTGGCAAAGTTCAAGGTATAAAATCTGCAAAAAAATGAAGAAAAATATGTGATGGTATAATTCAAAGTTTCAAGAGATAGCCAGGAAATGCATTCAATCTAGGGAATTCAAGCTAGTTAAAAAACGTACACTCTGTATGCCGAACACTCATTACTATTGCACCATCCTATCCACCTTTATTATTTATATTCTGTGCATGATTTTTGTAATTTAAAAGGTTAATAAAATAAATAATTTAAATCCTGACTGCTGTTAATAACATTTGCCTCGTTCGCATAGAATGTTATCATAAAAGCCTTATAATATAAAACGGCTTTCCCAATAACTTGAAACATGGCAATTTCAAGTATACCTAAACAGAAAATTACCTAAATAACAGTTATTAATTCTTTCATTCTAAAGGAGAATTTTTCAATTATTTACCATTATGGAATATTCTTTTTTGATCAGGTCTTGGGTACATCGATAATGAAACCAATACTTATTTAAAAATAAAAATAAACAATTAACGTACTTGATCTTATTCGCGCAAATCGGATAAAGGCCCGATTATTCCTATAAAACCTAAAACACGAGTATTTTTTTTTATAAATTTCGGCGAGCCGTTTAACTCGAATTTATTATTCCGGACGTAATCCGGTCTGTCATACGACTCCTCTAGCAGGATTCCCTCGGTCAAACCTGTACGGTCTAAGTAGAATCCGTCCGAATCTAAACCGAGAAATTCATGGGAATCCTTCTGGTGCATGCGGAAATGTAACAGAGAGAAGCCGAGCCGAAGGGGAAGATAAATGTTCGAAGTAGGAGGGCGGGAATTATTTTGAAAATTGGCCAAGTCGCCCGATTTGTTACTCGATATCCTTATCGGTTCCATTTTCTCAACTTATACGATTTGAAGCGTTTAAAGCTATTGTGCACCTCCTGCTATTTCATAAGTGTAACTCTGGTAATGGTAATAATTGTGATATTTAAGATTTGAGTAGGTATTGATATCGATGAATAATTAAGACTGAGGTGTTATAATGTTATGTTAATTGAGAGATTAGGTATAGTGAATAATTAGGGTTTAGATTTAATAAGGAAATTCACTAACCGTTTTGTAAAATGTGGGCGAACTTAAGCTTTTATAAGGTACCATATTGGAAAATGGTGCTATTGTGCTATATTGTTGTTGTTTTTTTTATGCGGGCGGTCTTTCCAGCCCCGTGACCACCTAGATCTAATGATCCTCTGTAGTTTCCCGCTGTTTCCCAAGGTCATTGATTCTGCCAGAGGTCGCAAGTATTTGCAAACCTCAGCAGTTCGGATGCCCTTGTGTTTTTGAGATCGCTAGGATCTAATGAGGTCCTTCCCCAGGTATTATACCTGCGCAAGGATAATGCTGGACAGTGACACAGTATGTGTATGCTGTCCTCATCAGCCTCCCCACATAGACGGCATGTTTTCTGCTCTACTATTTTGAGGCGGTATAGGTGCGCTCTGAGTGCTACGTGTCCTGTGAGTAGTCCAAGCGTTTTGCTCAGCCTGTCACGGTCCATAGCCCAGAGCTCGGTTGCCCTTTCTTTTGAGGGTGTTTCCATGAACTGTTTGGATACCCTACAGCCTATCGAGTTCCTCCATCGAACGAGATGTTCCCTTTCTAGGAGTTTGTTTAGGTATTGTTTACCTTCTGCAAAGGGCATTCCAACTATCTGCCTACCAGGTTGCTCCATGGCCCCCTCTCTGGCTAGATTATCGGCTACCTCATTGCCTTCTATTCCCTGATGTCCAGGGATCCAAATTAGAGTCACTACATTCTCAGCCCCTAACCTGGCGAGGTTCTGCATGCAGTCCCGCACCACGGCGGAGACCGTGGTGTTTTTCGCCAGTGCCTCTAGGGCAGCGCGGCTATCCGAATAAATATTTATTCGGGAATGTGTGGCTCCATTATTTATGAGATGCTCTGCACATCTCAGTTTGTGCTATATTAATATTATCAAACTCTTCAACTATTTCTATTATTAAAATTTGTTTTATTTCTAGATATAAATTTCCAATTATTTAGCCTATGTCAAATAGATGCGAATATGGTTTTTAATTTTCGATGCCTTTTAGTTTCTTCCAGTACCTAAACAGTATTCCAATATAGGGAGTTACCTATTTGTGTGGCAATATCTCATTGCCGATTAAGTATCCGAATGTCTCGGGCTCTATTCTTTCTGCCATCCTCTATAGGGTGAGAGGAAAAGCAACGTGTCGGTGCAGCCAAATTGTCGAATCCATTTATTTTAGCGCACCCTTGAAATGTCTTTCGGAAAGAACACCGATATGGCCGGTTTTGGTGATTCCAGCAAATGGCCTCTTAGCTTTGGCTTTTTTAAATTCTTGCTCCATTTTAAAGGATAGTTCGCCGCCTTTTTTACCATGTTTAATGACGAAATAAAGTGTAGTAATAGGAAATTTTATTATACAAAAACAAATAAAACGTTTAATGTGCGATCCTTTCATAGCGCAGTCACTTAGGATAACCGAATAAGTGGAGCTCAAAGCAACACAACGAAGATGAATTTTCCCTGGAATCGGGTCTGCTATGATGTTACGCGGTGTTTACACGTATCGTTTGTAAACAGTTCGTTTACCTGCATCCGCTGCATGTTTTATGTGGTAATAGAGAAAAATTTCTCTTCGAGATAACGTAAAACGTTGCTGGGAATCTGATATTTATGCAATAGATATTATATGGAATAAAATGGAATCGGTTCGAGGGAAATATGTAATTAATTAAGGGTAGTAATTTAATGCACTTTGCAGGTTAAAAAAATAAAATAAGCTCGATACAGAAATTTATTATGTTGTATAAAATAATAAAAACGCCTTTCATTTTTCATAAAATATTCGAATTGCATGATAAATTACGATCAATATTTTAATAAACAATTATTTAAAAAACATATAGCCTATATACTTTTTTACGCCATTGTCCCTACTTTAAAGGAGCATGTAAATTTGATATCGTGCATTTAATTAGATTTATTGAGCGTATGTTATCTTTATCAAATATTTACTTTCTTATCATGGGGGATTAAAGTATTCTTTTCTTCATTAGCAGCCTGTATAAAATTTGTTGCGTTGTTTATAAAAGACATGTTCCCATAGCTTGGAAAAGAATAGTAGGTACACTTGATCGTTTAAAACTTGCATTAAATTATCTTCATCGAACAATACTACTATGATTTTAAAGGATTTTAATTTTATCGGACTTTTCGAAAGTTTTCCTGTCAGTCATATATTGGAGGGCTTTTGTAAGCAATGCATTTTCGTTACTTACCATTTTTATACTTTTCAGGCATGTTGTATATTGTTACATGTTTGTAAATCATGCCGGAACCTCGTAAAACGAAATTTCTTGTAGACGGAACATTAGCTAGACGTTGAATCCTATTACACTATCTGGTTAAATTCGCAAAATTAACTCCAGTTCCAGTGTGTTAACATGTGCAGAACACAACCTGAATACTTGAATATTCCTACATGTATAGGACGACAAAATCGCTATTTTGCAAAGTTTGCAATTTCATCAGAAATAAATACAGGGTGGCGTCAATTACAAATTAATTTATTAATTGAAAAAAAAGAAAAAAGTAAGTTATTAGTCTATATTCACATGAATGAAGTATTTACTTTAAAGTAAAAGGTAGAAGCAAAAAGTAAGAGAAAAAGGTTTTAAAATTTTAAACAAAGGTTTTAAAACCATAAAACCTTCTGATATAAAGCCACAGCGGTGTCCTCAAAGCAAAACTTTTCTTTCTTCACTTTTTTATAGGTAAATATAACTTGCCAACCATGTAATATTTTTTGGAAAAAAGTTAAAATTTTGTTACCAATCTAACATTGGAAACCCTGTAAAACTAACTCCCTCAGTGGGTCTTTCACATTGTTTGCAATATAGGTACATCGAAGAGAACGAGTGTAATACTCACCTAATGGTAATGTTGAAAGCAGAACTTTATTAATTAATGTTTGGCAGGAATATAACAGTTAAGTGTGCTGTAATGTGGCCTAATGAAAACGTAAAATACGTAAACTATGTAGACCGTTCCTTTATAATTTTTACAAACTAAATTTTGAGTTTACAATAATTGCAACAATAATCGATCTAAGATTAATCTACAATACCGAACGTGGAACAAAACTGTGTATAAATATGTCTTTTCAAGATTATCAAAAGTTATACAATTTCACTCTCTTCTTTAGGTTTGACTTATTCGCTTAAGTCTCCGTGATTAGGCTCAAAAGTTCATAAGGATGTTCATCGTCTATTAATAATGAATTTCTAGAATACATTTTTATTAGTGCTCCTTAATATGGATCATTGTACCTTTATACATACAGTGCATTTCTTTAATATCCCCCCTTTTTTATTTTTTGAACGGATTAACTAAAAAAAGACGAAAAGTAGCTTCAAAATGATGGGTCACAAGACCCCCCTTTCCTTTTAAAAATTTAAATGGAAATATTTATTTCTCAAGATGGCGCCCAGTCGCCATCTTGAAATTTTGGTCTGTCAATTTTACTCCAAAATATAGTAATCATGCATTAGTTTCATTATCCCAAATTTCAATTTTTTTAGTTGATCCGTTCAAAAAATAAAAGGGGAAATTATACAGAAATGCACTGTATAACAAAATCGAGAGGACCCCTCCTTCGCTCTGATAAATTCATTATGTGTTCCGGTCCGGAAAAAATGGAATCAAAGGTCTTAATGGAGCGGTTCTCGATCGTTATTAACCTGCTGATTTATCTGGGCGTTGCTGATTGGAACTGTAGAAGAAAGAGCCAAAGTGGAGTAATTATCAAATTAAAGGTCAAGAACGTTTATTATCGTTCATTAAAAGGATGAGTTCATTCATTTCTTTCGTCATTTCTTCATCATTCACGGCTAGAACAGAGTTTCTCACTACTTTCATTCACTCTGTGCCATCTAGTTACTTTAGTAGTCGGTTTTAAATTTATTTTTTTAATAAAAAAAACTGTTGAACACAAGCCCGATTACGAATTCTCAACTTGTTGCTTATTCAAAAGCTGGCTAAGAAGTTATAAAACAAGTTTTTCCGCAACTGGCGCTCAGAATATTTTCTAATACTTACTTTCCTAAACCGACAATATTGTCTATTTCACGTATGCCTGTAATAACCTCCCTTTTCTGAACGTTATACTCGATTTTCGACGAATTCATGATTCGCATCACGTCCACATCCCTCAATTTTAAAATCATCAACGAATGTTTTCCGTTCCCCAATGACCTGAGCGTGCTTGACAACTTTTTAACATGAATCGTTACAATTATTAATTGGTTTGATTACTCTTGCGCTATTATCAGTTGATTTTGATTTTTGCCATAACTTATCAGAAGTAACAGACGAACTAACGATAATATTGTGAAGTCGCCGGTTTTTATTAGTACCTACCTACATTTTTTTAGTAATGCGAATGTTTGGAATACGAGTGAAAATGGAATACCTATTATTATACCACAAATTCTGGGTTAAATTGCTCGTTCTATTCGCGGACGTATAAAGATTTGCCGCGTATTCCGGTCTCCTTAAAAGAATATTTTAAACTTTTAACAGTTATTTTTGTACTAGCTTTTACCCGCAACGTATGTTATACAGAGAATAAAGTAAAAAAATATACATGAATCCCGGCAACCGATCAGTCTCCAGGATATTTCCACTCTATCGAAGTAATACGTCTCGGTCGTAATATCCTGTTAGCCGCATTTTCGTTACAAGCTACAAGTTCCCTAAGACACAAGCTTATTATTTATTGTATCTAATACTTTATTACTTTTATTACTATTATATACTTTTATTACTTTTACTTTACAAGCTTTTCCGAATTTTTCTATATAGTAAAATGACTTTCAATGCGTAAAAATATCCAGTCTCTCAACTTAAATGCTCACGAGTTTTCGAAAAATAAGATAGAGAGTCGGTTTCCCCTTTATTCCAGGTCGAATAGCATGTTTTATTCAAATTATTTTGCAGTAAGGGGAAAGCCGTGCAGATAATGCTGGCTGTGCTAGTACGAACCGTGTACATATGGCTCGTGCGAACTCGTGTGTCATCACGCGCGTGCACGAAACAATTCCAAACATGTTTTTTAGTTGATTACTTAACTCGCACGAGTTGGGGCGAGAACGTTATTTCAGATAATTGAAAAATCAATTCGTTGGTGGCCATGACAAAATTCTCTCAAGAAAAAATGCAACTATTTGTCAATCTATACCAAACGCACAATTGTTTATGGAAAACGGATTCCCCGAGTACAAGAATCGTGTAAAACGAGAAACTGTTTTGCAGACTATCGTCGACGGTGAAAACGTATAAAGTGGACAATTTTATTATACAGGGTGTCCCAAAATTCCGTGTACGTAGAGCTACTGTGTGTTGGTGGAATAAAAATAAGTCGATTGAGCCAAAATTATCTATATCCAAAGTGCATCGTTTGCCTGTGAGGAAACCTTAAATTCAAAAGAAAGTATTAAAAAATTTCTAATAGCTCAAAAATACTTCGTTTGATTTTCATAAAATTTGGTATGAGCTATTTTAATTGAAAACCATTGTTTAAAGCAAAAATTATACAAAGTATAATCCTTAAAGATAAAAACCACCCCATCCCTAATACAAACAGCATTCCAAATTAATATCATTTCGCAGTTAATTTTATCGGGTGATATCGATGCGAATTTACCGGAATCGTTCGGATGAACGGATGATCAATTTTCCTTCCAGTTGAATTTCTATCACATTATCGCCGGAAAATTGCAGCGTATTTCGTAGAGATTTCTCGTTGCGTGTCGGCGAATTTTCCAGAATTTTCCCATTTCTGCAAGCGAAAAATAACAAAAACTCATACTTTGTTTATTTATTATTAATATTTTCCTTTATTGCAATTTTATTGCTGTAGGTATAATTTATACTGTAATATAATTTATTTTTATTTTCTCCCTGAAAAATAACTGAAACTAAGGTAGTATTATATGTTTCAAATTGCACCGGAAATATTTTGCTTTTGCCGCCTAAGGTATTAGGTTACACCTTTATTTTTCCCTTTTGTCATTGTAAAATTGAAAAGAAATCTGTTATCGAAGCCGTTTTTTAAATTCGGTTTTTCCTTAATAGGAAAAACGCAGGATCCGTTTTGTAGATTATCTTAAACCGATATGTTTCTCTTCAGAGGATTTGCATATGTTACGTATGCGATCAACATCGCTGAGTTTTTCGAAGCTTTTAACCCTTCGATGAATTTTTTCGGGTCTCTTTCCTTGTGTACAAATTTCGTTATGCTAAGAGAATAATAGTAACCGAAAACTAGGTATATGTATAAACCGTAACCGAAGGTTACGTATGCTTTGGCTCTTACGCGACATATTTGCTTTATTGCCTCTATATCAACTCCTCATTATAAAATCAATCCTTTATTCAACTTCTTCTCAAAGACCAGGCGTTCTGACTTTATTAAATAGCGCGAGAAAATTTCGAATGGACTATAATTATCTTTTCGCATTCTCAATCGAATGAATTTACTAAATCATATAGGGTAAATAAAAAAATGCCATTTTTCGAAGGTTTTGTTAATACATGGTAATTTAAATTCAAGGAACGTTTAATTTACTTCCATCAGTGTGCATTCTTAAATAGCTTTTTTATGGTTCAAAATTGACTCGTGCTATATTTTATTACTCGGCTCCTTTCTAATAGAAATTAAGCTCTGGAGGAGAAGGTTGTGTAAGAAAATAAAAGTTTTTGATGGCTACTACTTACTAATTAATGTTCCTAAAAAAAAGTTGTTTTCCTCTTGGAAAAGTTATGATATAGGAAAGCTGGAATTTCTGGCCACATTAGATGGAAATAACATAAAAAAAGATATCTATATTAATGATTTTACACGATCGTAGTGATGAATGAAACGATTTTTGGGTAATTTGGGAAATTTTGGATAGTTACTTAAAAATAATAACTGTTTTGCGCAGACTCCTTTAATCTTTTGTTTTCCGATTGTCAATATAATTTTCAAAATTTTTAAGATTTTAGGAAAAAAAGGAGTCAGCGTAATTCTACAGATTATTTAAACAATTTTGTCGATCATATATTTTAAAATTGTTTCGTAAATTTTAAATTTGAAGCTTTCCCAACTTTTTCACTTAAACCCTTGTAATGTGCTGCCACCGCCAATTTCTTGGTTTTCGGTTTAACTACTAGCATTCTTGTATTGCATTTCAAACCAGTAGCTCTTGTCCCGAAATTTGTATATTATTATAAGGTGTGAAAATAAAATTGAAATTTAGTTGTAATTGGTTTGTTGTGTAATTGGTTTTTTGCGATACAAAAAACATCCACGTTACTGTTTGATCATAGCATTATTTTATACAGATTATACGATGCATTAGAATTAGTATGGCAACAAGATAAGCCTCCCCTAGAGACTACGAGGAACATGATAACGCTTAAGTATTTAAATAGGATTTGTCAAACGACCAGAACCGACTCAAAAATATATGTGGATATACAAAAATATAACGTTCTCAATTTATTCTAACTTCAATTGTAAGGTAATTGCCAGAAAATTAGAAATTTTTATGTTCAGATGTATCAGACCGAATCCTGGTTAATCCTCCAAATAAAACAAATCCATAATAAAAAATATCAACAAGCAAACATTACTAATAGATGAATGAATGTTCCTAGTAAACGGTTCCCCGTATTTAATGCCCCTAGGAGTAAACAGTAATTTACTGCGAGTGTTTAATAGAAAAACTAGTAATGGCGTGCACATAAATCGCACTATCACTTATGTTCCTGCCCGTCGACTCGGAGAAAAAAGAAGACGTAAAAATGTAATTCCTAGTGGAATCATTGGAAACACATGGCAGTAATTTTTGTTTTTATCGCTTTATAGCTTTTGGCGTTTTTCCTGTATCTAACCTTAATTATCACAGACAATAGCATTGAATTACTTACCTTGAATTTAGAACTGTCTAGAATGATTTAGAACGCTTTTGAATGGATTATAACTGTCTAGAACAATTTAGAAATCTTCATCAGAACAGTTTAGATTGCTTCAGGACGAATCAGAATGTCGAGAATCATTTAGAACTCTCCAGAATTAGTTAATACTAAAAATAAAAAAAAAATTGTGACAGTGTATTATAGTAGTAATATTAACATCGCTAGATGTACAGTCATTCAAATTCATCTTTGATCTAGGCAACTTATTTTTGCTGGGAAGTTAGCAGGAGTTGCTGTATTATTCATGTTTATCTTTGAATTCTTTGATGTTTGAAATGAGTTTCCTGCGTTGATCCACCAGTATTAACGTATTTCTTTAACATTAACAATTTTGGCACGATGGAGTGTCCTTTTTATAGAGGGTTTTCCATTCAATGTCTACTAAAACTTCAGACTCTCCATATATGTATACAGGGTAGCACATATAGGGGATATACAGGGTGGCACATTAGTATGGAAAAGCTCAATATATCTGTTATTGTAGAAGATATCTAAAAAACGTCATTACAAAAGTTGTAGATCTTTTTAAACTGCACATTTTAAAATTAGTTACATTTATACAGATTGTCCCGTTTTTCCGCAGTAGATCAAACTTATACTTTTTTAAATGGAACACCCTGTTTTTTATTTAAAAATTGAATAAGGCTCGTTTTCAGCTTTCCAAAAATATAATTTTGTATAACGTTATACTGAGTGGTTTAAAAGTTATGACCACTTTTCCATGAAAATCGTACTAAGTTTACCACTCTGTAGAAACTAAATGGATTGAATTTAAAATAAATATCACGTTTTACAACATTTCAAATATCCTGAAAATGTACAAAATGAATATTTTTTGTCAACTTTAATCATACTGCTTACAGGGTGGATCCAAACGCAAAAGTAACATTTTCTCTGTTAATTTAAAGGGATCACCCTATATTTTATATCGTTAACAGGAAGTATTTTTGAAGTACTTTCATTCTTAATAACCATTCCCTATACCTAAAGTTAACACTTTTAAATAAAATAGGTATAGAAATATTCCTGTTGCGAAAAAAATAGCATCAACTTCCCTTGACCCTTATCGTAAAAGTAATAGTGAGAAGTGTTTTATTTTAATGTACCTCTCTCACTTTGACATGCACACATGTGTTTGTTGATTATAAATCAACGAATAATCCAATTTCAACTATTTACACGTTAAGATTCGCCTGACAACGATGTCTCGCTGTAATATCCTCCACATTTAAATTCATAACGAAAGAAAGAGAGGACTTACAAATGAGAAATTTCTTTCAAAGCGGGAAAGAATAGCTGTATTATAATTCTGGAAGTTGCCTAAGAAATTAAACACCTTCAGCCTTGCCAAAGAATCTTATCAAGGCTTATTCAATGTCAACGAAACACACATAAAAATCCTGATTCAAATCCTGTGCAAACACCTGTGCATCAACAGGTTTGCACCAAACAAAGCTATTCTTCAGCAAAGATATTTAAAGACCACTTAAGAAACCCATTTGTATCATATAATAAATCTTCATTTAATAGGGGTGCTTGAAATTGTGACCTGGTACTGATTGACTGTAATTACACAAAATATTAATAAAACATTTCTTATCTAGCTGGTTGAAATTGTTCAAATTCCCGATGATTGCTCGCACAATTAGTCCTGGTCATTATTAAAAAATTATCCAGAAGTGCGGGTGAAAAGAAAACGAAATGTAGACAGGAAGATTAATGACGGGAATCACAAAAGCCGCGTTTTTACAAAGAAAGGAAGGAAAAAGGTGAATAGACATTTTGAATGTTTTAGGGAAAATTAACTGATTAAAATTAATTACGGGAAAATTAATTACATCCAATAAAATTCTTAATTTATTGCCTATTGACCATAAAAATAATTATCTAGCACTTATTTATTGTAGCTACACTTTTATTGTGGCTTCAATTTTACAAACTTTTTTGTTGAACACTTTATTTTGTACTTCCTTAAAATTAATCCTTTCTTTTTTAGTAAAAAAATAAATTTTATTTGTGTATGTATATATACTTTTGATTAGACGAGAATTCAAATAAAACTTGCATTAACAAACTACGAACTAGACGAAGATAAAATTCCAGTTCAATTTTATTCCTACATTTCCTTTTTGCGGACGATACATCAACTAAAAGAGTAGAATAACGGCGTCCATTTTATCTAGCGCTCTTCATTTTCTGTTTCCGCTGTTCTCTTCCAGTCCAGTTGTTCACTTATGTGCTCCGACAGGAAGTGTTTCGGCTAATTGAAAGAATTATGGAGCTTACAAAGAGGAAGAAAGAATCAACAGCAGGTCCGAATAGAGATCAATTTGTTTTAGTAATTCAGATCAAAGTACGATCAAAGTCCCTTTACATACCTACATATACTTTGGAATCTTCATAACTGACCATGACTAATTTTTCAACTTGTGGATAGCTGCGGGTTCGAGGAGTGCGAGAGGAAAAACACCTGTGGCGCGAAAGTAACATTAAATAGGACTCACAAATTATTATTTAATTCAAATAAAATGCCCTTATTTCTTTTTTTCTTATGTTAATTAATATTATATAATTTTATAGGTTTCATGGTATTAGTTAAATATTAATAAAATTAATAATAACGACTGATTAATTATTAGAATATAAAACCAATTCATCGAATCGCTTCTGTTTTATTCTATTTAAGCGAATATCGGAGTCGATTCGGAGTCGATAGATAAGCAGCCGATAAAAATCGGTCTCGTTGTAAAAAGAAGAGAAAAAGATGGTATTATATTAATATAGTATAAAGCAGATAGAGATAGTAATATAAATTTACTCGCGTAAATATTCGCACTTACAAGTAAAACGGGTCAATTTTTAAAGAAGCGATAAAAACACCGATACTTTTATTGGAGACCGAAATTTTAACATTATTCTAGACACTATTAGCTCGTGACGCTACCTTTTATCGGTTTATCGGTATACGCTTTACAAATTTGGTTTTTGTAAACTTTTTCAAAACCTATGTTTGTATTGTAACCTATGTTGATTTATTAGATATTTAATACATTTTAATTAAATTGGTTTTTTATAGTAACCTACATATAATCCAAAACTCTCTGAAAAAAAACAGGGCCTACAATAAAAGATAAAGGAGAAGAAGACTATTTTGTATTTTTTGCAGATATCAAAATTGTTCAGGTATGTAATGGTTCTCGAGTTTTATCGATTTTTATGACAACTTTCTCTAACAAATATAGCTGGACATCGCGGTTTGATCGCGATCTGAGCATTTTTAAAGAAAATCCTGCGAAACCATTTTCCAGCATTGAACAATAAACTGATGAAAATGTAATGTTCCTGAAGTGGGAATGTTTATTTTTAAACCTAGGTGGCCCTTTACATAAGATTCAGTTCCTTTTAGCTGGAAAAACAACGTATTTTAACCGTATAAAAATCATCCGTCAGTGAGTAAGTCAATATCGGCTGCAGCTTTATTTTCAATGGAAAGATAAGCCAGGCAACATTTTAAAATTATATTGGCAACTAATAGTAGATAATAATAGCAAATTATTTTTAAAATTTTTGTAAGAATAAAAGGGGCTCTTTAAGGAGTACCAGAGACTACTATTAAAAACTAAACGATTCAGCCTGAAAAGGACTATACAAGAACTCATTGATTATGGAAAAAAATGCAAAGAAGGTAACACATGAACTTCTCAAGGACTACGCTAGGATATTCATTGAGACATCTGTGATTCTGTTCGGTATAAAATACGTTTTCTGAAGTACAAACCTATGTTGATTTATGATACTCGATATCCTTGCGATTGCTTTCTGAAGGATGTGTCTGTGAATCTTCCTTCGGTAAGTTTTCATTTTCGCATCCTCGCCGGTTTAACAAAACGTGAAAACATCAAATAATATTCTTAAACTAGGTACCTCAAAAATTAAAATTAATATTTCAAATCTGGTAATTTGTTAGTCTGAGAATTTGTCAATATCACTCTTACTGCTAAATTTTTGCTCTATTTAACCCCGATATCACTAATATTTTTTAAAATCCCCGTTAGACGTATTAAATAAAGTGCTGAGACGCATCCGAATTTTTGTTTTGAGTAAAAGTAGAACACTTCAAAACACGGGGATTATTAATGCGACCTTTTAAAGGTAACCTACTTAAAACACCTTGCGAAATTAGGCCCGTCAGGCATACACTCTCCCACCTAAAATTTCTTCACCCTTTCTAGTGGTATAAAAGTATTCGCCCTTTCAAGTTATTTCAGGAAATAGCGGGGCCCTTTATAAAGAACAGGTGAAAGCGCTGTGTATGTAGCGCTTATGCAGGTGTTAATTTACATTATTCTAGTATTTACACTTACATAATTGCTATAGGATTAGAACGCTGGATTTATATTGGATAATCAATTTTTCTATTTCCGCTAGAATCTGTTTAATCATTGTGCTTTTTCATTGAGTAACTTTCACTTATGTAGTAATTTAAAATACGCATAATTTACTTTTACATTTAATGCACATAATTGTGGGAAGTTCATCAATATACAGGATACCCCAATGAAAAGTAGCCCCTTTAATGAGCTTATAATTTTTAATAGCCTAATCATAAAAACATGCGGTTTTTTCAAATATGATTTATTTTATTATGTTAAGTTTGGTTACAGTTATAGATAACATAAATTATGCATTACTAATACAGGGAGTTTTTTTAAAATATGCTCTTTTTAATTCTCAGAAACCAATTTCTTTAATGGAACACCCAGTATATACAGAGGTATTCTGAAAGTTATACTCTTCTACTTTTTAAAAATGGATTACCGGAAATGTTTATTCTACAAAAGAAGATATCCTATTTCATAAAATTTGGTTAATGTGAATTTACAAGAGTGGATTTTATCAAACACCCTGTACAGGCGATGCAAAATTTTTGTGTCACTGTAACAAAAAGTTATAACAAAATAAAATATATCTAAAACCGCATGTTTTTATGATTAGGCTATTAAAAATTATTAGCTCACTATAAATGGCTACTTTTCATTGAGACACCCTGTACTGTTAGGTAATTATTAAGGGTATCTATTTTCGTTTCAATATTATATTATTCAAAAACGATATATCCTATTTATTTTAACAATTATGGACGTTCTCTGGAGGTTTTAAATTAAGATTCATATAAAAATCATCCTGTTGTATTCGTTTTTTGGATAAAAAATAATGATTAATTGATTACTAATTACTTACGCAGCAATTTTTTATAAAATTTCAAAACCATTTCTAGCAAAAAACAAATCTCATTCGTTTTTCGTATATTTGATTCCCAGATTTTTCAATTCAACAACCCCAAATTTCAGAACGAGTTTAATTGCAGAAACGAGATAAAGCACATGTCGGGGATGTCGCAAATCCCATTCTTAGACCGAATATTTTCACAAGACCGAAAAGTGGAAAGGAAAAACAAACCGACTGCTACAACATCATGGCGCGTTCCATCTACAGCAATTCGATTATTCCATCACGAATTTTACCAATTATATACAGTGCATTTCTTTTATTTTTTGAACGGATCAACTTAGAAAATTGAAATTTAGGATAACAAAACTAATGCATGATTACTATATTTTGGAGTCAAATTGACAGATGAAAATTTCAAGATGGCGACTGGGCGCCATATTGAGAAATAAATTTAAATGGAAAGGGGGGTCTTGTGACACATCATTTTGAAGCTCCTGACAAATACTGTACAACCCTGGAATATAAAGTCAATATCTGCACCCATTACAAAATGGCGGAACATTTAAGAAAATTTTGCCCTTATTGTGACTGGTTCGAAGGTTCACGGAAAATCCGCTACGACGGAAAATCCGCTACGAATATTGAATTGACGTCAAATTAAATTAAAATTGTCGTAAATTAAATAAAAATTATATTTAAAAGGCAAAATAGTGGAACGAAGGAAAATTGGCGTTAAAAACGTACGATTGAACAACACTACCCGATACTAGCGCCATCTGTCGAGAGTCACATCATCCGCAACATATTTTCAACATGAGTTTCCCGATCTATTGTTATTATACGACCGTGATGTATCCCGTAGTAACGGAAATGACAACTTTGACAGTTTGAAGTTTGTTCATCGCCGCTGTCATTAGTGAAGGTTTTTTAAAAGTAATTCGATCGTTTCTCCGTTTTTGGTAAGAACAAATGACCAAAAAACGTACATTTTTGCGTATTATTGCATTTTCTTTTATTTTCGTCCATTAAAAACGACGAAATTGTCTAAATAACGAAAAAGTCTCTCATTTTGGTGTAGTTCCGTTTAAACCCAAACGAACGGGCAACGTCCATCAAGTAATTTATTTGAAAATGTGTAAAAATTTCACTTTAAAAATCGAATTATGGAAAATTTCGTTTTTTCCCATCGAAAAGAGGTAGATTTTCGTAATCGGCGAATTATTTTACTGCCCCGCATGTACCTCTGTGTGCCCCAGAAACTCCATTTTTTATTGCAACATAGGCTGTGGGTGTAACAAAGACAACTTCCATTAGACACTTAATAAAGGAAAAAGAAACTTGTGACATTTGTGTCATTGCAACTTTTCACTCTGACAACTGTTATTTTCAAAATGCTTCAAAATGATGTATCACAAGTCCCCCCTTTCCATTTAAATTTATTCACCAAGATGGCGCCCAGTCGCCATCTTGAAATTTTCATTTGTCAATTTTACTCCAAAATATAGTAATCATGCGTTAGTTTCATTATCCCAAATTTCAATTTTCTAAGTTGATCCGTTCAAAAATTAAAAGGGGGGGACATTAAAGAAATGCACTGTATATGTGATTTCTACACATACATTATTATTATTATTATTATTATTATTTTTAGCACTGGTCATTTAAATTATAACCAATTTACAGAAATAATTCAGGTTCATCTAAGATAACCCTTAGTTATCCATTCGTTAAAATACATAGTGATCGAATAAACTTGGAAAATTAAAGCTTGTGGAACAAAAAAAGGAGTTTAATCTAAGGCATAATTAGAGAAAATCATCAATTCTCTCCACGTCTGGCGTTCTGGAGGATAAAACTGGGCATTTATATGCCACGGGACATATTAGGACGAGTTACAGATAAGTTTAGTCCTATTATTAAGAACAGGAGGTAGCCCTTCGTCTCCTCACAAGGATACACGGGTATGACGAATTGTTGCGGAAAAACTGAATCGAGTTTTTTGGTAGTTTCAATTTGTAACTCTGGATTTTTGTAGCAATAAAATTGGTTTTGGCCGTAACACGAACCTTTCCCGATGAGTCTGTTGGCTTAAGGACGATTATAAGCAAATTTTGTGCATTTTGTACCTGGTAAATCCTGGAACATCAATTAAGAGCGTACCGAAACACTCGTGCAAACAGATTTCAATAGGTGTTAATGTAAATTATTCGGTTATCCTAAATGTGTAACTTTTCCTAAAAGTTAATTGATAATTGACAAATTAAACAAAGTGTGGCAAAAATTTCCGATACTCAGGCTTTATGAGTTGCTTATACCTTCTACATTAACCAAATGAAAATTTGGTCCAAATGTTAAGTTTGGAAATATTTACCTCTTTTTTTTGAAGACGGTCCTGAATTTTTTTAATTCTGAATATGCCAGTGTGTTGCTGGTTCAAAATGTATACTTTTAACAAAAAATAACCAAATCGAAATAACCACCCTCATAAATCACCCTGTATCTCCTTAGAGAAGAGGCGGATGGAACTTTTAATGGTCGTATGATATTCACCTTACGTGCCTCTATACACTGTTAAAGTATGTACGATTCCTCACGACTCACCCTGTATACGGCTCCCGAGATAATGATACAATGATATTGATACTAGCTTATTGTGTACAGTACATTCGTAGGTCGATAGCGCGATCGATAGAGCAAATTTCAGTGCACTGAAATAAAAACCAACGATCTTTGTATTTATTGCGCTCAAATTTACTGCTAAGTGGAAGATTTATGTCATCTTTTAGCAAGACATTGAAGAATTTTCATGGCCTGATATGAATTTTCTTAAATTTTTATAGACAGAGTGAGAAATACCGACAAAATGACTGCCTGTGTAGAGCAGATTTTTTTTCCATATTTCGGCTATTATTTTCAGCTGATAAACTGTAAAGGCAAACGCAGTCACCTGTACACTGTAAGATAATGCCAGACCGCTATTCATTCAGGAAACTTATGCCTTCGCGTGAGGCCCGGGCGGTTGATGATTTGATGATTGTTCGAAGAGGAGCAAAGTATGTTCATGTTTATGCGCAAAAAATACCTATTAAAAGGTGCACAACAGAATGTGCCTATAGGATGTTTGTTACGTCAGTTTGACTTAAATTTGTTCGATGTTAGCAAAAACTTACAATTCAAAAAATCCTGGTGCTAATCAAAAAATTGATTCAACGACAAAATGTTGGTAGAAAAATAATAATAAATAATAATTTTATACATTCCAAAATGATACAACAATATAGTTCAATTTAACCCTTATTAGTGAACTTTTGTAAATAATTTTCCAGGAGACCAGGCGTGTTCACCTTGGCCGAAAATCGTCTACAAAAGATGCCGTAGTGCGCCCTGGAGATCAATCCAGACGAGTTCTAAGTTAGTCCATTATCGATACCCTTTGCTCTTCCTTTGCACACTTACATACACTGTGTCTATGTTCGAGCGCTACATTCGTCCGCCGATTCATCGCGCCGAAGCCGCCTCTCTCCACAGTTCGACTGATTCTCTCTTTCTACTGTTTGCAGTTTCTACTGGTTGCTCGAACATGGACATTCTGTATAGCTATCTCAAAGGAGAACGGAAAATTCGTTTTTAAGGTATCAATTTGGTTTAAACCAAGCTTATCAATTAAATAATTTGAACATTTCTAATAACATTTTGAACACTAAACGTGTTGAACACGTTTAAACATATTTAATAACGAACGAAAAACGACGAATAATAGAAGAAAAAACTCAATTAAATTGGAATGACCGTTTACTGAGAATGAAAGAAGATTTGTGACTAAAACAAACAATGGGTAATTAGGTATGTTAACGAAAAGGAAAAGAAGCAGATGAAGGAAAAAATAAAAGGGATTAAGGATATTTTGGAAGAAGCAAATATAAGGAGCGATCTAGCGAAATAAAAATCTATAAAAATCTAAAATGAAGAAGCTGGCAGTAAAGACGAAGAATTAAAAAAAAATGGATGCAGCAAACATACAGCTTTACCAGTATGAAGAAGACCAGATAAAATTCGACAGCACCTATCTACCTGTCATATTTATTTATAAGTTATTTTCATGGCGCATTTGCAAGCCAGAGAACGCCCAAGCAATTTATGCTCCATTGGGAAGCTCGGTAACTTTTTTGTTTCATACAAGTTTTTCCATAAATGGAGAAAGTGAGTAGTTCAATGGTTATTAAAAGGTTAACAATTCGCAAATAACAATGAGAGCAATTTGATTGTTTAAAACCATAGAAACCGACTTTTTTCTAACTCGATTTTTTGATATATTTTAACTTATTGTTTTTTGTACAGGGAGATTTTTAGCGAGGCGCAGCAGTATAACCAACACAAATTTAATAAAGTGATTTTAATGAATTTAATTCCTCCAGTTGCAAATTAACTGTAATTTTCAACAACCACTCAAAAATCCTCTTCTATAATTAATGTTTGGTCAAAAACTTTGATAATTTTTAACTAGACTTTTACAATATGGCAAAAAACACAATTTTTAAGTTATTTATGTTCTTTGATTATTTTTATTGTATTTTCTATGATATAATAATGGACCTAGAAATTTGAAATTAACCATAACTTTGCTATTTTAAATGTACGACCACGTACTTTATAGCATTAAACAGTAGATATATTATAGCCCTTTCGATCCAAAGGATATTCCTTATACTCAAATCCAGTAAAAATCGATTCTTAGTGTCTCGTCCAGAAGCCATTCGGTAATTTTAATGGTTTCATTTTTTACAGGGTTTTATTTGTGAATAATGTATAAGGTAACGCATAATATTTTTATCAAAGCACAAGAGAGCTCAGTGGGGAAACGTTCGGATGGCCGATAAAAACATTCTTATACGGCGATAATTTGTCCTGTCTCGTCGACAGGAAAGGAATTCGTCGAGAAAAAACCTACATATACTCGGGATTTATTATCGCTTGAGCATTATCTCTTGGTCAGGAACGAAAATCAAAGCGAAAATTAGGAAATTAACGAATTATATGGCTCACAGAAAAAAATTGGCGAATTAAAGGCGCGGAATATAAGTGATACAAGTAAATGATGTATAATAAAAAACGAATATAAAAATTATTGTTAAGTAAAGATTTTTTTTAAGAGGATAAATGTACGGATGTCAAAAAAATAATAATCACGGTTCTCATTGTTAACCAAACAGCCCAAACGAGGAGCTATTGTGCAAAATTTACTCGTTATTTTTGAAATAATGGAAGGGAGTGAGAGCCCGATAACTCCGAAGGGAATTTTGCAAATATGTTTTTATACAGAAATTTTGGTGTTGTTTTGATGAGTACAATTCGAGTATTTTTAATAATAATTGGAGTGTATCGGTTTTTGTAGTGTATCTACTCGTAATAATTTTATATAGTTTATTTCAATCTCTTCTCTTTACAATAAATTATAAAACGTATCTCCAAAGATGAAATAAAACATATTCGTAAAACAAGTAAACCGACGACGGGACCTTCGAGATGGGTTGGCCAAACGGCGATAGATTGACAGGCGAATCTATCCAGAACGGCGCGGGCGAATGGAACTTAAGCCAAAACAAGTGCGGATGGCAACGGCCCAACAAGGGCATTGATATACCGGCGGCGAGACGAGAAGCATCGATCAGGCGATCGGGCGATATTATTTCTACGTTAATTATTCGATTCTTGTTGCGCGTTATCTGTTAATATATCGAGTTCATTGCGAAAGTGCCGTTTCACAAGGTACAATCTACTATTTAGCGCGCCGCATTAGTAAGATCATACTATAAAAAAACACAAACCCAAACAACCCGGCACAGCCGAATCTTTCTGTTTTAAATGGCGACAGGGGAGAGTAGGGCTACACTACTCCCCAGTGGGCCATAGCCAACTTAAATAATAAAACGCCAAGGCAACGCCGTCTCGTTTCTGCATTCAGTTCGACTGGCCATTTCGACTGCCATTTAAAATTAACTTTTCGCAGGGTTGCCTGTCGGTAATCGCGATGGGACTCGTCCAGAATGACAAATCGCTATCCTTCGCACTAAAGGAACACGTTCGAGGGCGCATTAGAATCTTTCGCGCCTCCAGGATCTCCAAACAGCGATCGTTCCGGCGTTAATGAATGCACACATTCCTGGGTAAATTTATCCAATTTCTATCGATTTACAGGCAGAACTATAGGATCAAACTTCTATGGGTTATTCAGTACAACAGTAGAAAACATTTGAGTATAGGGACCCATGTCCGGAAAAGTGTCACTACGGCACTACGGCCCTAAGACGAGTTAAAATTTAGAAAGACGATGAATTGCCTAAATAGGATTTAATCCATTTAATTTTTGCCTTTTGTACATGATATCATTACAACAATTGTTCAAAATTTCTTCCTCCGACCTGAATTGCCAGAGGTGGAGCAGTTTCTTGGCCTCCTATATCGCCAGATTTAAGGTCGCTAGATTTTTTCCTGTGGGAACATGTAATGTTTTTGGTTTACGAAACTCCAGTAGAAACAGAGCAAGACTTAATTGGACGAATTACAGCAGCATTTGAAATCATTCAAAACGAGTATCAATTTTTAGTCAAGTCCGCCGAAATCATGTGCGACGTTTAAATCGGTATATTGACCCCAACTGATTGAACTCAAAATATTTTTATACTATGTCGCAGGCCTAAGAAGTTAAAGGCCTGTAAAGGCCTCTTAAATTAATGAGCCTTAAAATAGTAAATTTAAGAAATATTCGAATTAGTGTCATCTCCTAAATATCTGTTAGATTTTAATAGGTACTTGATCGTAAACGAGCCGTGAACACCTGAAAATTGTCAGTCCTAAATCACATATTAAAAATTGTACTCCCCAAAGAACATAAAATTTGGAATTAATATTTCGGATAGTAAAAGCCTGATATTAAAATAAAAATGAGTATGAAAGAGTGACATTTTGAGTTAACTCAATCTGTGAATTAATCAAAAAATCTCAACCGTAAGAGAGTCTAAAAGTAAGTTCATAAAAAGCACGAAAGTGAAAACCCAATTATTAGTCATTTTGTGCCTAATTTTATTATCAAAAAAATAACATTTAATCTATTAGGTTCATCTCAAAAGACATCGTTTTAATTTAATTTATTTTAATGAATTTATAACTCGCGAATCACATGCGAAAAAAGTACGTACCGAATTTAATACATTTATTTATAAATGTATTAATTTATTTTATACATTTATTAATAAATCTTATCATTTATTAATAAATTCTATAATATTATGATTTGCAATACATACGTACATTTTTGTTACAGGTTGTGCGATAAGTTATATTTGTTACATTTTCGAAAATATTGAGTGAAAATTTAATGAAAATATGTGTTTTTAAAAAAATTACAAACATATACAAAACACAATTTTTTAGAACAAAAAAAAGAAAATTCTGTTTAAAGGTTTTTATTTCGAAATTTGCTGATATATTAAAATATTTCAACCGAGTTATAAATTATTAAGATCAAATCCATTTATTTATTATAGATTATTTATTTCAAATCCATCGAAAATATATTAAATTAGTGAGTAGAATGAGAATCAGTAAAAAGAATGAATAAAATTACTGGAAGAAGTACCTACAGAAAGACAACTTTAGAAAAAACCGTTAGAAGATAAATACTATACTTGGCGCGTTTGGAAGACGGAGTAATAAAAATGTCAGGCGGTTCCAAAATATCCCTACCCCAATACGGCAAAATCCTGTACAATGATCGATTCGATCGATAGAAATTTCGCACATCGCCTACAATTACTCAAAACCATTCACAGAGTATCAAATTTTGGGCCGGCCAATGGGGAGTGAGTGATATCGGCGACTCGTTTACACCCCGGGTGGACTTCGGCTGATTAATGTGTTTATTACTCCGTCTTCCAAACGCGTCAAGTATATGTATAAGTATTTATTATTATTTTTAATTAGTACACATTTACTTATTATTTATTATTATATTATTTTAAAATATGTAAAACATTAATTAACTTTTTAGTTTCATTATTGAAACTTGTATTGATTATGTTTAGGAATTTTTATTACAATCATCAATGCGTGAAATACAGACTTGATGATTCGTTTAGTATAATTCGATACATATTCGACCTAGATTTAAATTTAAAAACAGGCAAAACGAATTATCATACTGATGATGCATCTTGTTAACTAATTAGGACTAAACTTAGTAAAAATTACAAGAAATAAAAATTCTAATCATTAGCACCATTGGAACAAAACCAATGTTATAAAAATTCGTATTTTTTTAATTATTTTATAGAAAGCATATAGAATGAAAGACATAGAAATAAAATTTTCATTATTAGTTGATGGTATTTTGAAAAAATCATGATTGATTTTATTATATAAATTTTTAATAAACTAAGTTTCTTGAGCATATTTTTTTCTTTTTTTGTCTTTTTTTGTTAGTTTTTATATGTCAATAAAAAAACTTCCGCAACAAAGTATACGAGACTTCCCTAGTTTTAGCAAGGTGATTTTATTAAAATGAGCAATATTAAATTCTCTAAACTATTCATTCAACAATAACCTTTCATTAATTTTTGTTCCTCAAATCAATATGTACTTATAAACAATCACCAAATGTCTACGTTTAAACAAATAACACGATTCTTACGCTTTAATCTATTTCACCACCAGAACCCACAACAACAACCATGCTATGTGTGTGTGGATAGACAGTTCGAATTTGGATGCAAATCCAGAAGCATACCTGGAAATAACAAAAAAAATTGAGTACGGTTACAGAGCGAAAGAAATATGGGTACTAGAATATAGACGTAACCCACGTGTAGAGAGTTATGAGAAGTTTAGATTAGAGAAGAATTGTATTTATTCTTGCCAAACCCAATTTGGGTTAATTTACACATTTACACGGCGGTTAAGTCATTTTGCATGTTTTATAAATAAGCCGATAAATCTAATTTTGATTCAAAAATTAGTTAAGTAACATAAGTGGAGGAATTAGGGCATTAAAGGGGTTGGACTCCCAGTTAAATCCGAGACATATTGATATTTAAATAAAAAAATCACACTAAACAAAGGTAATCTGTACAAATTTTCATTAACAAATCTTCAGCTATTCTGGACCAATATCAAAAAATCTCTTTTTTTATTTTTAGCTTTAACACATTGTAACTTCTTTGCTTTGCACTTTTGGATATAAATATGTTAGATTAGATCATCTTATTTTCGTTTCCAGAGAAGTCTGTAGTTAAGCCATGTCCCAATCTTTTAGAGACATCCTGTATAATAAGGGTGATCCAAGCTCTCATATGTTTTCAAAGTTCTAGTTCATCGCCAAACTTTCCGAGATAAAGCAAATTTAATCTCTCGTCTTACCAGTTACATTCCCTAGCGATAAAATTACGAATTTGAAAAGAATTTTCAGACATTTTTTTGTCCATTTTATTCATAAAGATATTTTTCTCAAATAACTAGGTCTTTCCAATTTCGAGATAAGTGCAAATGTGTATGCAGTGTGCTCTATAGGCGCAACAAAAACAATTTCCATTAGTCACAAATGAAGAAAACAGTTTTATATCTCTTTATTATCTCTATAAATACACCAGTATACACCGTTGGAAATTTAATTTCGCATAATAGGGAAATCAATGTTAAATTCTTAACCGGCTGAAATCCAGTCTACCAGTACACATTATTTTCTGTTTTAAAATTATCTTTAAGTTTATTTTTGAAGTTTCCTTTTTATTATTTTCTTAGAATTTACTTTTTTTTCAATCCATTGTGGCAAAAGGACATATCTACATAATTCTATTTTAATATTAGTAAATTTTTTTCAATAAATTATCGTTTAATAATTCTCATTTCTTTTTAATCGACTCGACGTTCACCCATCCGAATCCGTTTTGATACTGTCGAAGTGTCGAAACCGTCGAAAATATTTGATTTTTAATCTAACCGAAGTCCAGTAGAACAATTAAATTTATTAGAATTGATCGCGACGTTCTATTGAAATGTACACTGGTAGACTGGATTTCAGGAGGCTAAGAATTTAACATTGATTTCCCTATTATGCGCGAATTATTTTCCAACGGTGTATACGAAAAAATTTGGCGGCAACAATTTCCATTATTACTTTTAATCATATTGTATCACACCTTTAGAGAATACGGTACATAATTGTGCTCAATCTTGTATAGTACAATTGCGTTTTCCTACTCACCATTTTTGATTATTGACCAACAGCGGATCGCCTGGTCGTCTAATTGACACTTTCTGAGAGGCAGTCCTCTTGGGCTCCAGTACGCCTGGTTGGGCAGATTCACATCTCACCTCAATTTCACGACCTTGGCATAACATTTTGTCCACGGTAAAACGCAAAGTCACCGTTCGAGCGATCAGGCCCATGTGATCAGGCTCCGAGTTCGATGTGTGCGATATGGCATGATGTGGAGGCTGGAAACAAAAAAAAACAAAATAAGTATATACTTAAATTAGCAAAATTAATAACATAAAGTGCGCGCAGGAAAAATGAGAAAGGTATGAAGAAGAATTCAACATCGGAAAATACTATAAACTTCTGCAATAGCTATTACTGTTGAAATACTAATTTTAATGCTCATTTTTGTTACAATATCTGGCATTTAATAACGGAGCAATTTATATCAAACCAGTATTAAAATATTTGTTGCAGTGAAAGCTCTTAGCCAAAAGGCCCTTTGGGTTTATATTGCTTGATAAAGGCGATTCCTTCGGTTCGAGGCAATACGGCGATAGGATATCTCGAATAGATTCGTCTAGTGTGACCGGCGAATGCGGCTTAGGCGAGTAAGCGCGCGTGGCAAGGGGAGGTTGAGAGGACAGTGTCAAACCGGCGTTGGCGTGGAGAACTACAATTCGGCGAACGGCGAATATCGACGACCTATTATAATGGCGATTATTAGTGTTGTGATAACAAAATGTTTTTGAGAAAACCCCGGCGTTTCACAATTAAAATAACTGTATTCAGGTAGGAAACTGTTGAAGTTCAAGCTTGTGAAGCAAGCGGGAAGGCGCGAAAGGCGTTTAGGCCTTGGGTCTTGGGTCGTGGGCAAATTTCGTTCTTCACGGATATTTTTTGTGGCAAGTTCAGGAAATCTTATTTTCTCCCCGAAACCATCATTTTTCTATTTCCTATTTAATTTTCTCTCAAGTCCTATATTATTTTTCTCAGAAATGTGTATGCATTAGGTACGCGAGGAATCGTAGAAAAATTGAAAATTCTCGACAACCAATTTTCGCAAAATTTCTTATGTTAGTTAATTATTTATGTTAATTTCTAGTTCATCATGCAAATGCCTGGGGCAAACGTATTTTTCTCCCCCGAAAGGAAACTTTTCCGGGTTTCGAAATGTCGATTTTCCGATTGATCTCGCCGAGTTACGTAGAATAGCATCTTTTTCCGATTTGTTCTCAGTCAATAAACGTATCCGGCAGCTGTGTAGTTATCGTCACTTTCGCTTTCGTTATAAGGAGCTTTAATTAACATTTTAAGTAACATTTCTTGTTCAACAGATTGCCTACCTACATATGCTTCCAGATTGGAATAAGGCCTATTTTCAATATAAACAGAAACTATCCGGGTTATAATTACGTTGCAATGTTTGTTGTTTGTTGATTGAAAGTTCTAAGTAATTCTATCTCTAATCAATTTGAAATTGTTTTTAGGTATTACCTAAAACTAACAATTAAACGGAAACGGAAACGGAACGGAACGGCAGAATTTTCGAAAAATGTCGACCTATGCTCTGTATATAATCAATCTGTATATAAATTAAGAATATAGAATATCAGCCATAATCGCCGGCAGTTCCAGAACACTCTAATAATACAAATTTCATCCAAAAAAAGTTATCGTCCACTTATATTTCTTTACAACAAAGAAAAAAGTACAAAACTTCTCCCGAGAATGACTCTCCTTTTCCTATTGTTAAAAATAACAATAAAATTTAACCAAATAAAATGTACCCTATCGAAACTATCAAACTAAACGACAGGACTGCTTAAAAATATAAATAGTTAATATGTGATAATTTTCCGACCAGATGGGTCCAAAATATAACTTACATTTAAACCATTGATTTTCCAAGTCAGTACGGGTTCGGGATCGGCGTAATCCGAGGTGCATTTTACATTGAAAGTGTCTCCTTCCGCATAAGTTTTTGAGAGTCCTTCGATTTTTGGGGGGCCCCTTGGTAATGCTGTAATAATGCAAACATAAAATGACTATAGTATTAATGTGGCATTCGAAATTCGATAAGCTTCATAATGTTTTTACATCTGGTGGACGTGATTACAATAATATTAATAATAATTATTAATAATTTTGCTAATGGTAATGCTAATTTTGCTAAGTAATCGCTTTGCTAATGGTTTCTACAAAGCTAATTCTAATTAGGAAATTCGTAATGATTTTTATTCCGGACTTTTGCCCAACCCTGTATAAATTTTGGTGGAGGTACTAGCAACAATTTTACCATTTATCTACGCACAACATTTGACCAATTACATTCAAATTTTGTAAAAACAACAAAATAATTTAATCCTTTCCAGGTATTTGCGGTGTTTCGCCTTACAAAAGCAGGATAAAGCGGGTTATCTACATCCCATACTCCAGCGAGCAAGTAAAGTAATCCAAGCAAACAGTAGAAAGTTGTCAGATATCAGAGTCGGGAAGTTAATCGGGCACTCCTCGTCTTTCTCCTGCGCTTATACACCATCCAAAGGCAAAATTCTTGCAGACTCGCGGAATCGCATTACTCTGCCGATACCTGCTAGAAATTATACACCAGCAATAAAGGTTTTCTGTTTATACTGGAGCTCTGAAACTGGCTTTGGAAGCATGATTAAATATTGTTATCCATTTACATAATATACTCCCTCCTATGAGGTACCGGTGATGGCGCAAAGTATAAGTCGCGACGGGAATTCCTATCGGGCTAACTTCACATGATTGCCCGGAGATGATGAAACATGTTTGCGGAAAGTTCATATATGTAGTCGGAAAAATAGTAATGAATGTAACAATTAAACACAATAAATAATAAATAAACACGCGGTCGACCATCAATCAGCCATTCATCTGTAAACTTTCTCCTGCACCATTTTTCTTAAATTGAAAAATGAGTTGTTGCCAGTTATTTTGGAACCAGGGTATAACGTATACTGCGGAATGTTCAAGAAGTATGGAAATGGTAAATTTTCTTGCAAATTAAGGTCTGAATGAAAAATTCAAAAAAAAAACACGTATTTAATAATTTTTTCAAGGGCTATCCATTGATACAATATCAAATAGCTACCCCTCCCCTTAAGGGGTGAACGGGGGGGGGTAACCTTAAAAATTTTAATGAAACCCCTTTTTATTATTGAAGATTCGGCGTCCTTAAGTTCCTAAGTTTGTCACGAAGTTTGTAACCTAAATTTCAGGACACCCTGTATATGTAAATCACGAGATAAAATATCCAATTTTCAGGGATAGGATTTCTCCTTCTATACATCAAGATTAAATCTTAGATATCCTATAAAAGGAGCCAACGCACTCTTCAATCTGCTATAAATTAAGAAAAAGCATCCCGTTTCGAGCTGACCTAATATTTAAATGATGAAAAATCGCCCAGATGTCTCCAAAATTTATTTAAAGTACTTACATATAGCCTGCGATGAAAAAATCCTTTTCTAATTTTCCTTTCTTACTTTTTCCGCCTGAGATGAAATGTCAGATGAGAATTATGCTACTCGTTGGGATAAATCAAAGGACGTTTTTTAATAATTCCTGTCGGCTTGAAGTTAAACATTTGAAAATGGAAAATTCATCAATGTTGTACAAGCTGTCTTGATTGTTACCGAATCCAAGACACCACAAATCTCATTACCGCCTCATTCGCTAAAGTAACGATGAAAAGGAGTATTTCCTTGTACTTCAAGTAAATGCTTAATTTCGTAGTTTTTACTTAAAAAAATAAAAACATAAATATAATGCTATTAAAAATAGCATTTACTCCACATAATTCTTAAAATTAAACTAAAGTGTGTACTATGAGCAATACATAGAAGTTAATTCTACAGAAATTACTAATGTTGTCTAGCATTTCCTTCATTTGGGAGTTTTTGGTATAGTTTTTAAGAAGCTGATCACAGAGTAACTTCTTATCAAGAACTTCACCTAAAAAGGTGTTAAAAATGGCACTTTTGATGTGAATTATGCTTGAAAAAGTAGGGAAATATGTGAACGTATAACGCATGGAGAGGTAGAATATAGAAAATTATTTCGGTAAGACAATTATTTTAGGAAACTTTCTACTATCAAGCACTATGCTTTTAGATAGATGTTGGTATATTTAGGTATAGATATTGGATACATTAAACAAGCGTGTCAAATGTAATTAAAGTTACACAAAAAAATGTGTCGAAGAAAAATAGAATTAGCTAAAGATGGATGGACGATAGTTTGGCACCCTATATTTATAATATCCACGCTTTATACTGTAATAAATATCGGTGAATGTATCAGAAATTTTGCCAATCTTACAGTGAAGTTTTAAAAGTTACCACCGAGAAAAGAGCTTACTCCGGGGAGTTGTGAAGTTAGTAAGTGATAGGCTAATCGATTTAAAGCAGATAATATACAGGGTGTCCCAATGAAAAGTAGCCCCTTTAATAAGCTAATAATTTTTAAACGCCTAATCATAAAAACATGCGGTTTTCGCAGATATATCTTATTTTGCTATAACTTTTTGTTACAGTGACACACAAAATTTTGTATTGTCTGTACAGGGTGTAAATTTTATGATATAGGACATCTTCTTTTGTACAATAACATGTACAAATAACAGATTTTTAAAAAGTAGAAGAGTATATCTTTCAAAATATCTCTACATATACGGGGTGCTCCATTTAAAAAAAATGTTACTGTGTATTTAAAACAGGAGATTTTGATAAAACACCCCGTGTTGGTAATGCATAATTTCTGTATTACAGTAACAAAACTTATCTATAAATAAAATAAATTAAAATAAAACATATCTGAGAAAACCGCATGTTATTACGATTATGCGTCTACAAATTAAAAGCTCATTAAAGGGGCTACTTTTCATTGGGACTCCCTGTATTTATTTACAGGCGTTGTTTCTCTTTTTCCGTTGTGTAAGTATGTGAAAGTGTACGAGGAAAATTTTGAATTCAAATCAAATATGGCACAAGCCGAGAGAGAGAGAATGAATCTATTCAAACAAACACCATATATCCGAGTATCGCTGCTTAGAAAAAATATAATACTCCTCGCGGGTGGTTGTAAATGAGGAGATTTTTTGCAATGGCTGGGTTTTCCGAATTTTCCCAGATAATACAGGATTGATGATAGATGGCGATTTTAGGGTCTCTCTAATACGGAATTGCTTTTCCTTCTACGGTCCGGAGCGTCTATGTTCGAGCGCTGCAAACAGTAGAAAGAGAGAATCAGTCGAACTGTGGAGAGACGCGGCTTCGGCGCGATGAATTGGCGGACGAATGTAGCGCTCGAACATAGACACAGTGTATACTCTTTAAAATAGGCGAAAGAGAATCCGACCCAGAACCGAACTTTTAAACTCGTCTTCTAATTAAATTTTATCTCGGGGTTTCCCGAGCGACCCCATCCTGGCTGGAGATTTTTAGTGTTTCTCTGCGAACCGTCGAAGTATAATAATCTCGGGATGACTTTTACCAGCTCTAGCTCCGTTCCTTTAAAATGGAATATCTAAAAGATAATGAATTTGGCGGTAAAATGCGAAGCCATTGATATTCAGCTTAAGGGCATTTATCCATTGTATCTACCATTTGATGGTTAACAAATAATGCACCATGAGTTAATATAATATAACAAATAGAGGAAAGCTTGAGGAAGCGCACTTACCATATTTTCTGGTTACATACAGCAAATCTAATAAATTAATTCTCCAAGTTAGCTATTTACGAACAAAATTTTATCGGTTCGGGTATACAGAAGTATATACAGTGCATTTCTTTAATGTCCCCCCCCTTTATTTTTTGAACGGATCAACTTAGAAAATTGAAATTTGGGATAATGAAACTAATGCATGATTACTATATTTTGGAGTAAAATTGACAAATGAAAATTTCAAGATGGCGACTGGGCGCCATCTTGGGAAATAAATTTAAATGGAAAGGGGGGTCTTGTGATACATCATTTTGAAGCTCCTGGCAAATACTCTACAACCCTGAAATATAAAGTCAATATCTGCACCCATTTCAAAATGGCGGAACATTTAATAATTACCCGAATATAAACAAAATAATATCAATTTTTCTAGAAATATTTGTTTTTCTATGGCAAATAGCAATCCCAGCAAACCGATAAGGTTTGACAGGTTATTTTTGGTTAAAAAAATCCAAAAAATTTAAGTACGACAACGAACATTAATTGTTTAGTCAAAATATGCTCATTTAGTTTTTGGTTTTCCTAGTGTTCAAAATATTCTCTTTAGTTTTCGATTTTCCTAGTGTTCAAAGTATTTTCATTTAGTTTTCGGTTGTTTAGTTCTCATTGCAGTTAGGTAGCACGTGAACTAACTCTAAAATGGCCAATTCTCGTCCATTGGAAGATGGGAGCACCACCCCATTACCCTAGACAAGTAATGAACTATTTGGATGCTATTTTCCCTGGTCGTTGGATTGGTCGTCGAGGTCCTACGGAATGGCCAGCCTGATGCTCGCCAGATTTGACACCTTTAGACTTTTTTTTATGGGGCTATTTGAAGCAAAATGTGTACGAAACTAAACCTGCTTCAATATTGGATATACGAGAAATAATTACAGATATTTGTAAAAATATCGACGTTACTATGTTCGAAAATGTTCGGTTAGGCTATTCTTACATTAAGAAGTTCAAGGCAACCATTTCGAGCTTTTTTTAAACTGAACTCAGCTTATTTCCTCAAATTATGACGTTAAACGTCGATATGTTCAGGTAATTAATAAATGTTCCGCCATTTTGAAATGGGTGCAGATATTGACTTTATATTCCAGGGTTGTAAATTATTTATCAGGAGCTTCAAAATGATGTATCACAAGACCCCCCTTTCCATTTAAATTTATTTCCCAAGATGGCGCCCAGTCGCCATCTTGAAATTTTCATCTGTCAATTTTACTCCAAAATATAGTAATCATACATTAGTTTCATTATCCCAAATTTCAATTTTCTAAGTTGATCCGTTCAAAAAATAAAAGGGGGGGGGGACATTAAAGAAATGCACTGTATACACTGTTGGAAATTTAATTTCGCATAATAGGGAAATCAATGTTAAATTCTTAGCCGGCTAAAATCCAATCTACCAGTATACATTTCAATAGAATGTCGCGATGAATTCTAATAAATTTAATTGTTCTACTGGACCGCACGCCGCGATTTGTAGAGGTACAAAGTTATTTGTGTTAGGTATGAGGTACAAAATTATTTAGAAACTACAGTTAATAGGTTTTTTGGGGATATTTCAAAAAAATGTGTGTATCGGTAGGTACAGTTTTGAAAGAGCAACAAATCTTGTTAAAATAAGGAAAAATAAGGAAAAAATAATTCAATTTTCGGCTAAAATTACACCTCAGCTCAGTAATATGAGATGACATCTGTATGACAGGTTTGGCTATAGTTTAGCAGAAAGCGGTGGACTATTTTTTAGAGTTCTTTTATTTTCTGTTTTAAAATAATCTTTAAGTTTATTTTTGGAGTTTACTTTTTATTATTTTCTTAGAATTTACTTACTTTTTCAAGCCATTGTGACAAAAAGACATATCTACATAATTCTATTTTATTATTAGTGATATTTTTTCAATAAATTATCGTTTAAAAATTCTCATTTCTTTTTAATCGACTCGACGTTCACCCATTCGAACCCGTTTTGATACTGTCGAAGTGTCGAAACCGTCGAAATTATTTGATTTTTAATCTAACCAAGCCAAAGCGCGGTGTGAAGTCCAGTAGAACAATTAAATTTATTAGAATGTATCGCGACGTTCTATTTAAATGTACACTGGTAGACTGTATTTCAGCCGGCTAAGAATTTAACATTGATTTCCCTATTATGCGCGAAAAATTTTCCAACAGTGTATACAGAAGTGTCCGGAAAACCCTATTTTCGATCGTCTCGCCTCTAGATATTAAATTATTACAAAAAGTGATCCTCTCTGAAAGTGGAAGATCCCTCGGGAAAGCGGTCTTTAATACTTTTACACTGTGCCATCGAAATATCTCGAGTAATTAAAATACGTGGAATTTCGAAATTTCCTATTAATCTAAAAATTAATAATGAAATAATAATCCGCTGATATAATATGTGCGAAAGTTTGTATTGAATTAATCTTAACAGATATCATCCTTTAATTATTAAAAAAAATATAAGGAGTAAATGAACTTTAAACACGAATGAACTAAATACTGTATAAGAGAAACGTGTTATAACAGTTTGCAAATTGTTTAATAAAGGAGAAGTAGATAAGGCGTGCTAAAAGTGTACTTTTACCACGCTAAATTACTTTCGCACGAGCTTAGGTCAATTTATTTTAGGGTAGTTCGGTAAATATTATTACGTTTATTAAATGGCCGTTTTCTATTAATTAAACTTTTTTAAATTAGTAGATTGACTCTTTGTCTGACTAACTGATTATTTCATAATTAACGTTACGCTAATTTAACGTCTAATGTTAAATACTTATAAATTATTACACGTTGTTTTGGTCATTCCCAGGGTCTTTTCTAATCCCACCACCGTTATATTTGTACCGCATTAAAACGTTAACGTTTACTTACCGGCTACGGTAACGTTATGAGTTTCCGAAGCCAATCTGAAAGCGGGTGCTTCGCTTGAAATTTCACACCTGTACGCGCCGCCACTGTGCATTCTCGTCAAATCCGTCAGACTGATCTTGCATCGGTTCTTGTTGCAATCTACGCCACGCATCTCCAACTTGACTCCGGGCACCGGAAAAAGCCGAGTCTGCTGCTGTCCTCTGGGCATGTACCTGCATCGATTATTAAAAAAATACAGTCAATTTCTTTTTATTTTTTGTACTGATTATATTAATAGTTTCGGTAATTTTTGTTGATATTAATTTCAATTTCGCATATTTCCTTATTCTTTATTTCATATAAGTTCTAAATGAACCTTACTCCACCATATGCTAATACAGTGCATTTCTTTAATGTCCCCCCCTTTTATTTTTTGAACGGATCAACTTAGAAAATTGAAATTTGGGATAATGAAACGAAGGCATAATTACTATATTTTGAAGTAAAATTGACAATTAAAAATGTCAAGATGGCGACTGGGCGCCATCTTGGGAAATAAATTTAAATGGAAAGGGGGGTCTTATGATACATCATTTTGAAGCTCCTGACAAATACTTTACAACCCTGGAATATAAAGTCAATATCTGCACCTGCTACATTTAATGCGGACATTTAATAATTACCTGAATACATCGACGTTTAACGTCATAATTTGAGAAAATAAGCCGAGTTCAGTTCAAAAAATGCTCGAAATGGTTGCCTTGAACTTCTTGATATAAGAACAGCCTATCCGAACATTTTCGAACATAGTAACGTCGATGTTTCTACAAATATCTGTAATTATTTCTCGTATATCCAATATTGAAGCAGGTTCAGTTTCGTACACTTTTTGCTTCAAATAGCCCCATAAAAAAGTCTAAAGGTGTCAAATCTGGCGAGCGGGCTGGTCATTCCGTAGGACCTCGACGACCAATCCAACGACTAGGGAAAATAGCATTCAAATAGTTCATTACCGTCTGGAGTAATGTAGTGGTGCTCCATCTTCCAATGGACGAGAATTGGCCATTTTAGAGTTAGTTCACGTGGTACCTAATTACAATAAGAACTAAACAACCGAAAACTAAATGAAAATACTTTGAACACTAGGAAAATTGAAAACTAAAGAGAATATTTTGAACACTAGGAAAACCAAAAACTAAATGAGAATATTTTGACTAAACAATTAATGTTTGTTGTCGTACTTAAATTTTTTGGAATTTTTTTAACCAAAAATAACCTGTCAAACCTTATCGGTTTGTTGGGATTGCTATTTGGCATAGAAAAATAAATATTTCTAGAAAAATTGATATTAATTTGTTTGTATTCTGGTAATTATTAAATGTTCCGCCATTTTTTAATGGGTGCAGATATTGACTTTATATTCCAGGGTTGTAGAGTATTTGTCAGGAGCTTCAAAATGATGTATCACAAGACCCCCCTTTCCATTTAAAATTATTTCCCAAGATGGCGCCCAGTCGCCATCTTGAAATTTTCAACTGTTAATTTTACTCCAAAATATAGTAATCATGCCTTAGTTTCATTATCCCAAATTTTAATTTTCGAAGTTGATCCGTTCAAAAAATAAAAGGGGGGGCATTAAAGAAATGCACTGTATATATACCTAAAGAACTCCTGATCGTCCTTGTACCATTTCACAGCGTATAATTCTTCCCTGCCCATGTCAAAGTGGCAATCAAGCTCCATTATGTCTCGCAAATCGGCTACCTTTGGAGCTAACATGCTTGTCAAACGAAAAGCTGCAGTGTAACTTGCTGAAATAAAAAAATATTTAACGTTTTTATAGCTTAAGTTGCACTAGGTCTTTTTTTGTTCTTTACTGTGTCATTAATAGGTCTTGAGTACGATACATCTTTATTAGGTCATTACTAGCCATTGACTTGAGCCATAGACCTTTACTATAATATTAATAAATCGTTACATAGGTCTTTAAAATTTTATCCGAGCAAATAGAACGTTCAACTTTCGATTAATTACGAGAGAAATTCCCTAATTGTTCTGAGAACATTTAATATGCATCTTTCTCCTTCGGGAGACTCGCGAATATTCTGTAAACAGCTCATATAATTTCATCGTAGTTTCGCCGAAGCCTTGTGAATTTTTGTAGCCAGCTTTATGAAATTCAGTGAAGTTTGCTCCTCGACTCGTCATTTAATTAAACGAGGAGCAGAGGGGGTCTTAATTTCGCTTTAGTTTCGTTTTTTGTTACTTAATCCTACCCTGGAACACTGAAGGTCGCGAACGGGCAACACGAACACGTACGAGCATAAGTTAATATAATCGCCGCGTGTTCTTTTCTGAGAGATGAAATATGTTATGAAGTGGAACATGTAATGAAATTGGCGCTTTCCAGGTTGTTTGGGAGCCATTTTAAATTTTAATTTAGCCAGCCAGGATATAAAGAAAGATGCTGCTAAGATGGATGTTTTCTTTGTAAACATATATTATCTACTTACTGAAAACAGTTAATTTATCTTTCTTTATTAATGTGGTAATTTGATATTGATACTGACAAAAACAAAATCAGTTTTACAAACATAATTCCTGCAGATTCATCACACTAATGCTAGAAGAAATTAGAAGAAGGAAAAGAAGAAAAACAAGATGGAGATTAGACAGAGGGAACTTTTCACGTTTCAAAAATTCCCGATTTTCTTTCGGTTTCTTTTTTTGTGAATTTAATTTTGCATATGAAACTGCGGGTTGTGTACTACGTATAAGTATACACAATGTATATTTACGCATACACACTTACTTACACAACGCATACCTACTTAGCCTCATCTTGAAACTTGGGCAATAAATTATTCCTGAGATATTCGAAAGTTTCCTCTCGAAACTCCTGGAAAAGTTTTCCCAACTTTTTTTATTGCATTGCAAAATATTGTGAACATTATTTACAGGAAAGAAAACAAGTAGTTTATAATAGGTACAGCACGATTTTTTTTTAAATAACTTAATTTTGTTCACTCATGTATAAATTGTTGACCAGTGGCGTGCTCTTTTTGATAAATTCGTCTGTTCGAAAATTGAAAACGCCGAGAAGTTTTTTTGATTGATTTAAATTGCTTTTTCCGGAACTAAATTGTCACTGCAAAATTCAATTAGTTTAGGTGTTCGAAAGGAACATATAATAGTCCAACCGTTTTATTTCTTTTTCGGAATTAATAATGACTTGGGAAAAGTCAATTGCAGGCCCACGATCGTGAAAATTGTCGTTTTTATTTTCATTCATACATTCATTTTCGCTTGTAATTTTGACAAAAACATTAAAGCGCTTGATTAATAAATTTTTCGAGTTCATTTAAATATTACGCAGAAAAATTACATAGAACAAAATATTAATTGGGGAATGACATTTGTTAGTCTTGTTGAGCTTTGAGCTTTTTATACTTTCAAATCTACTGTGTTTCATTACAGTGTAGGTATTTATTACCTTTAATAACTCGCAAACAATTTATAAATCCCATAATTTCATTATAAATTTTAGCGCCATATTGTCTTTATTTTGAGCTGTTTTAAATGTTCCAATAAAAATAAAGTTTAAGTTGTTATTTGGAATCTTTTGTAGTCAAAAAATAGTTAAAATAGTCATAACCTGTTATAATTTCTGTTATCAAACGAGGAATTACAAATTATTTTCTACATTTTGTATGTAATGTAATATAAAAATTCAACGTGAAAAAATATTACATATGCAAATTATAATATTATAATATTATAAAAATATTATATTATATAAAATATACGAATAAAAACTCCCGATAAAACGAACGTTTAAATTATTAAAAAAATTAAATTTCAGGCACTATAAAACCCCATTTTATTGGCAGATGATAAAAACACATTTATTCAAGAATTGTTGACTTTTTATGTATTTACATTTCGACAGAATATTTAAATCGGATATTACCTTTAATTTCTTTCACAAACACAAAATCGATCCCACAAAATATTTTACGTAAAGTTGGAAATTTATTCCGCGATAACATAAAATAAAAAATCACACAGAATATTTCATTTTCACATCCATCACATTAAACTCGAAATTATTAATAAAAAACGCTTTTTTTAACAGGAAATAGTAGAGCCCGTATAATTCAATCACAAATCAATTCATATTTAGACAAATGAAAGAACAAAAAGAGCTCTTGTACCGCAACTGATAAGGGCGAAAATATCCTTTTATAATTTCAATTGGTATTTTGTTCTCTAACCTTTAACCATAAGCAAATAGGTCTCATTCGCTGCAAACTCGGCTCTACCAATATTTTATGGTAATTAAATCTGAGAAGATTTATTGCACTAAAACATTTTTCAGATTTTCCTACATACCGCAACTTCTCATGAAGTCGGAGTCGATCGAAAACTCTTCTAAACGCAGTAAAAAACAAATTAATTCACTATTAAATTGAAACAATTTCTTTCGCAATCAACCAATTTCACAGTTGCAACTCCTTTTTTACAATATCTTGAACGGTGTTTATCGTAGAGATGTGTGATGTTACGTAACGTAAGATATTTAAAGATAAAATTTTAAAGATATTATGTATGCATTTTATTCTCAATTAATTCATCCGTCTACTGCAACAATACCGAATTTGGTGTATAGTAAAACGACTCTTTATCTTCATCGATCAATCGTCGTTTCCTTTGAATGAGGATTGTTATCTTTCCGAGGAAAACCTTCATTAATACAAAGGTGTTTCGACGAGCAATTCATTCGAGATTTCAAATATTTACCATCCTTGAGAGAATATGCAAGACAATAAGAGATTAATGTACTCGCAAATACGAAAAACAAAGGTCTTAGTAAGACGTTTTAGTAAGGCTACACGTCTTGAATTATTTGCCTTCAAATTACCCTGTACAATCAGCGGTGGAAAACCAAAAATTAATTATTATTCAAGTTTCTGTAATTATGATTTCATGAATATAAAACAACTTACCGAAATAAACCAGCGATAAAATGGCGTCACGTTTCTCCATATCTTCTTCACTGATGCTCATTCACTGCATTTAATCACTGCAGTTCGATGCCATTAAAATATTCAAAATTCCAAAGAATTTTAATTTATTTAATGGAGATTTTGTCTGAAACAAAATGAATATAATAAACATCGACGGATATACTTTTATCCCGGTGTAGACAAGCTAAATACTGTTCAAATAAATTAGTTAATGTATAAATTTAATAAACTGCACCGGGTCGGATTTAGTTTACTGCTTTTTGAAATAGACACTCAGTATATTAAACGGAAAAACGTTACCTTACCTACTACAACGTTATAGTGAATATTCTGACGTGGATTTGTTGAGTTTCTGGCCGAAATTGTCGACCTTAAATCTAATATGTGATACCTTAAGACCACTATAACCCACTTCAATGTATTCCACTATTGCACTCGTGATTTGTGCCCTTCGCTACCACATTAGTGTGACATTTTTTATTTGAATCATTGTTTACTACATTGGTATAAACAAGGAAATATGTTTTAACTACACAGGTAGTTACACGGTTGTTCTTTTACAAAAACTGCATTGCATCGAATTCTAATGTATCTATTATTAACGGCAATTTTGGTCCAAAACTTTCTGACTTTCCACTTTATTATCAAATCGTTTAAGAATTTCTCTATAACTTATTAGTAGGTACCCAATAATTATCTAATTATTCTCGTTGATTCGTTCGTTCTGAACATTGTCTGTGACATTGATTCTGTGAATGTCTAGTGACATTGAACACAACTGGAGCTTGCTGACTATTATTTTGTGCGTAAATTATTGTTTAATAATATAAATTGCTTTTGAGTTTATTGCTTTTAAATAATATTGAGGTGATTGTGGGGAATATGGTAAGTTCACCCTGTAATTGGCAATGTGTCTGTACATATATCATGTGTATTTATCATAAGGCAAATGGAGATGGAGATGCAGGGAAACATGATTAAAGGTAGTTTTCAAACTACAAATCATTCATTTTGCAATGCAGGGTGTGAGTGAGGGTAAATTTGATAAATAACAACCATTCCCATCCGTATTCCACTTATTTTTGTTGAAAGCCCCGTAAATCCATAACAAAGTGTGAATAACGGCCATTAAACGAACTCATACATAACGAACTCATTAAATTTATAATAGGTTACAATTATGTATAATGCACTATATTTTAAATGGGAGGTTTTTGAATAAATAGATATATCACACCGCCATTTACCCTTCACCGTCGGGAATTTCGGTGTCATCGACGATCGACCATTGTTTGTTATTATTATGCGGTCGGTTTAATAACAAATTACAGCGCCTAAATTAGTTTTAAGTTAATTGTCCATTAGGTTGCAGTGCGTTTATACAACAAATTTCACTAGCCATTCATCAAATTATTCTCCACTCAGACCTTCCTTCTCGTCCACGATGCTTTATTAATAGTCTACTAAAGTATGCAATTAAATTTTAAACAGTATCCTACTAAAAATATGTATAAATACAAATTATGTATTAATGCTGTCAGAATTTCAGATTACAAGTAATTGGCTGTTTAACTGAAAGTTAAGTTTTTTTTAAGATAAAATATTGGAGCTTTAGGCAGTTTATGTAAACCATCAAAAACAAGAATCAACTAAAATTCCACGATATGGGTTTAGAAATTTATGCTCTATATTTCCTTAAATTCTATATTCTATTTATATTCTATATTTCTATATTCTATATAATTCTTAAATTCCTTATATTCTATAATCCCTTAAATTTTTTCGGACAAGTTCTGAATCACCCTGTATATTAAAATTACCAGTTTAATTCGATTACGAAAACTAATTGAGGTATTAACAAAAATGATTTAGTTTCTCTTTAGTTGAAAATGATTTTCAATGATAAGGATTATAATAATTAACGAGAGAACTAAAATTTCTAATTATTCAACTGTTATAAAACAAATTTGGCCGTTTAATCATGATCATGAATCATACAAAATTCATCGTATACAGGGTGTCCCAAAATTCTGTATGCATAGAGCTACTATTTGTTGGTGGGATTAAAAAAAAGTCTATTGAGCCAAAATTACCTATATCCAAAGTGCTTCGTTTGTCTGTGAGGGAGCTTCAAAGTTAAAAGAAAATTTTAAAATTTTTCTAATAACTCAAAAACGATTTATTTCATTTTCATCCACAGTCAGTACCTACCTATGCATATTCTTATACTCGAATTTAAACAATCAACCAGTTGGAATAGAAACCAAATGGAAAATTTTGAATAATTATTTAAATCAACTTCACATGGCTGTTCAAATAAATTGTATAATACCCAGCCGATGAGAAAATATATTAAAACCGTAAAAAGGAACGAATATTTGAATTTACGGTAGTTTATTTCACCCTTTTTCATCGGATAAATTACAGTCAAATAAACATTAAAGGACCGTTTAAAATCTAACTGGAATTGAAAACTACCAAAGGTAAAAGCTTTCTGTGAATTTCACGAACAATTTAAACGGTAAACTAAGCATAAATCCTAAGCATGAATTTATTTTTATTTTTCACAATTACATGTGCGTCTTTAAATTACTAGTTCCATATAAATTTGTTAACATACAGGGTGTCCCAATAGTGCGGTAAAGCCCATTTACTCAGTTATTATAATAGATACGAAAAAATGGTAAATAGGAAAAATGTTAAGCACCTTTAGGCGCACAATTTAAAATTACTTCGAAATATACAGGGTGGCCCATAAATCGATGCCATACCAAACATACCTTTTTTTAAAGGCAATGATATATTTTTTATTTCATATTCGATTTTAGCTCGTTTTCACGAGTTTCTCAATATAAGATTTCATATTACTATACTGAGTATTTAAAAAGTTATGGCCATTTTTATGTTCAAATCGACATGATTTCAAGGCCCTGTATATCAGAATCTGTATCAGATAATGTGAATTTTTCTGTGTCAGCACTTTTTGAAAATGGTCTATTTTCACAAAAAATAGTTACATTCTGACAAAATTACAATTTGTATACAGGGTGAGTCAAAACGCAAACATAATAATTACTCGCTTAATTTAAATGGAACACCCTATATTAATAATATCCAATGGGAAGTCTATTTCTTACTGAATCTTTTTTCATAACCTTTCCCTATACCTAACTGTCACCGTTTCTGAGATATTTTCAGTTTTATTAAAAAATGTCCAGTTTTTGATGTTATAATTTCATTTTGATCTAATTACCAATGATGTTGTCGACCTTTTTTTGCAAAATAATAGTAGAAAATGTAATATCAATTAATTAACGATCATTAACTACCCGAAATATTTGGTAATTTTTAAATTAGCCTTTAAATTATTATAATTTTAATTTAATCTAGTTACCTCTATGAAGTCATCATCTACGAACTATGCGAATTTTACTTATTGAACTCGTGTCACTGTAAATTATAGAATAACTAAAAATTTAGGATACCTGCTAATGAAATTTGATTAAACATTAATCGATATTTAATTTTCTACTATTATTTGGCAAAAAAAATTCGAAGACGTCATTGGTAATTAGATTAAAATGGAATTATAATATTAAAAACTGGACATTTTTTAATAAAACTGAAAATATCTCAGAAACGGTGACAGTTAGGTATAGGGAAATGTTATGAAAAAAGATTCAGTAAGAAATAGACTTTCCATTGGATATTATTAATATAGGGTGTTCCATTTAAATTAAGCGAGTAATTATTATGTTTGCGATTTGACTCACCCTGTATACAAATTGTAATTTTGTCAGAATGTAACTATTTTTTGTGAAAATAGACCATTTTCAAAAAGTGCTGACACAGAAAAATTCACATTATCTGATACAGATTCTGATATACAGGGCCTTGAAATCATGTCGATTTGAACATAAAAATGGCCATAACTTTTTAAATACTCAGTATAGTAATATGAAATCTTATATTGAGAAACTCGTGAAAAAGAGCTAAAATCGAAATAAAAAATATATCATTGCCTTTAAAAAAAGGTATGTTTGGTATGGCATCGATTTATGGGCCACCCTGTATATTTCGAAGTAATTTTAAATTGTGCGCCTAAAGGTGCTTAACATTTTTCCTATTTACCATTGTTTCGTATCTATTATAATAACTGAGTAAATGGGCTTTACCGCACTATTGGGACACCCTGTAGATGTTACTAATGAGGCAAAGATATTTACCCACTTATTTGTTTATCATTTCGTCAATTTGATGTATCATTTGTAACTTTGTGACCCGCTGAGTATTTTATTACCCTTTTATTAACCTGTCCATCCACATATACCTACTAAACCATTTACAATATTTTCAAATTCATCCACCTATTCAAATGCTAATTTACCTACTTAAGATAATTAATTAAATGTGGAGGGTGGATTTAAACTGGTTGATAAACGTAATTTGATACCCCGAATATTTGTATTGATAAGATAATCGTGCTTGAGCTTCTGATTAATTGGGATGGTCCTTCCCTCTCGATAAGATCTCCAGGATATTTTTCTTTTCATCAGAAAAATCAGCAAAGTGCGTTAACGTCTTGAGAAATCGCCGGGAGTTTTTAATGGTTCGTATAATCCGGCAAATTTGGCGAATAATAAGGTGTATGGCTAAAAACTTACAACAGTTAAAACATTAACAAGAATAGTAATAAATTATTAGAAACTGATAGACATTATTACCTAATAATAATAACCAACCTGATTAAAGAAGATATCAAAACACGTTTCAATTCGGAATTTTTACCGAAACTTTATTCGTTGCAGTTCGGGTGAAATAGAAACTTCAAAATAAATTATTTAGAATTCAAAAATTAATAGCAATTTTAATCCTGACGTACGGTGCACATCCTGACATTCATTATCCTTCGATGTTGAGCAATTACTTGAATTACTGAACACTCTGATGTTATTCCTGATTCCTCTTTTTTTGTGTAGGATTATTTTGGAATTAATTATGAGCAAACAAGTAATAGTCATTCTCTATATTTACTCAAATAGAGGTGTGCTATTTCTTCAATTAAACTGCAATTTCCTAAAATTACATACCTGCAAACATAAAGTTGACAGCAAAATTCCAATCACTCGGTAACACTTAGAAAACTGGTAAAAAACTGCACTGGTCACTCAAAAACATCCGGAAAAATGCACCTTTCGCGCGATCCGCGTAATTATGGGCGTAACTGGAAAAGCCGGTGTTCCCGGGAGCGCTACAGTTTCCCGACCAATCCGGCACGACTACTGAAGACTGCTTGTCGCCTGAACCGATGCCGTAGAATACGAAGATTCCCGGAAAATACACAGGATGAAAGCGCACGCCTCATGAGAATGATGGGGTAACGTCTGCGTTATGGTGATATGATCATTCGTCTGAATGGATAGAGGCACTCGTGAAAATTAGGATACCTGACTCTTAAATTTTTGGTTAATATATTAAGATTAACAAATTAAATTTACGGTTGTTAGTTGCAAATTAGAATGCAAATTAAATAATTATTGGTGAATTTACTGATGTATCCTCCCTATCATTCTCCTAATGTATCCCCTTAACCCAGGGAAACCTAAGATGAGCAGATTTTACTTAAGTTAGCTTTAGTTAAATATGTATGCAATTCAGTAATACTAGAATACCAATTTTTTAAAAACATAGACTGTTTTCTAACTTCTCAAGGTAACGATTTAGTATGAAGCTTAAGTTCGGTTAAATAACCACATAACCGCTACCTACATGTCTCTAAATGAATGTCTATTATGTGTTCTTAGTTCTTATGTGAAACAGTCCTTATTCAATCGTTCATTCGTTTATCAGTTTTGCCATTTTTTGCCACAATATTTTCACCACTTCTTTCAACCAAACACTCTGGCATTTACCTACATTGAACTATTTAATTGCCCATTGACCGAACTATTCACTGAAGCCGTTAAACTAATTAAAAGGTACAAAAAAGAGAAAAGAAACAATTACCAGCAATCGCAACAGTCCAATGAAACACATCGGGTCGTGGAGCAATCGTTAAATCAAATAACAACATTAATTCCGCTTAAATTCATTAAGATAAAGGTGGGATCGTCGGAGTTCATCATTCAATATTAAGGTATTACTCTTATTCATCTGCCTAATAGTTCGGTATTTTGCGATTATTGTGAGCGACTAGTTGAGACTATTCAGGCTGTTATGACAATTTAAAGAAATTCTATAGTAGCTTCCTGAAATCAAAAGGAAGTGGAAAATTTCTTCGATGACTGAACCTTTGATGTGCTACAGTATCGGTGATTTTAGGTAATTCTAGGTACAGTGTAATTAATATATGTATAAGCGATTTATGGAGATTAAATAATAATACAGGGTGTCCAGAAATTCAGGAGACAAACTACAGGGGGTTGTAGGGGGTGAGTAGTCAAGCATTTTGAACATAGGAACTTGGGGTCGCCGGCGTCTCCTAGCGGCGTTAGGCGTTGTCAAAGGTGTTTCCATCCAAATTCGATAACATTTTAATTTAACATCATGTTTTCAAAATGACCCCTACCACTTGTAACACATACGTGACAGCGCCACATGAGAGATACTCTCACTGATTAAAAAATTAAGCATATGGGTATGAACTGACGTGATACCTCCACGTTGCCCTCTCCTGGATTTTTAAGGTCCGAGCGAAGATCTGGATACCGCTGCAACTGCGGTGCTCTTCGCGTTCCAAAACATATCTCCCTGCTAGAGGATTCCATGAAACTCGAACGCTTATGGAGAAAAGAATACTCTTTCCGGATCTCCCGACGGCATCTCCAGGTCCTTTTGGTTTACCTCGACGAACTCTCTTACGAGGACCCTTTTTGTCGGTTCCGGAATAGGAACCGGATTCCCCTTCGCTCAACAGGTGTAAAATTAAAATGTTATTGACTTTGGATGAAGCCAAAAGTCGCCCTTGATAACGCCGATCACCGCTAGGAGACGCCGGCGACCCCATGTTCAAAACGCTTAACTAACCACCCCCTACAACCCCCCGGAGTTTGTCCTCTGAATTTCCGGACACCCTGTATAGTAAAATTGAACGCCGAGTCAGTTTTAAAAATTAGAAGTTTGAATTTAGAGTAGGTACCTATAATGAAATAGGCCAATTTTAGATAACATCCTGTGTCTAGGTAAGAGGGAAGAGACGCAAGACTAGTATTACCTTATCCACAGTTAATGAAACTACCTGTATAATTCTTTGAACATGTCAAAGACATTATCAAAAAAAAAGCTACAAAAATAACTTGGCTAATTTAAGTATTCCTTCCTACAATATTAATTACTATCTACATTATCTAGTACACCAATATTTAAACATGGAAAACCTGGAAATGGAACATGGAAAAATCATAAAAATTAATTATCTTAAATAAAGTAAACAAGGGTGTATGAGAGCGTGTAAGTTAGATCAGGGTGAGTTCATTAGATTGTGTAGCAGGAGTTGGTTTGTCGCAAAATTTATCATTGTCCTCGCGAAACCAGCGATAGAAAAAGTTCTCCATTCAGAAATTCCGTTACGAAAATGTCTGAACTATCATTAACAAATTAACCCGACGAGTAAAGTTAACATCCCCAGGGTATATCAACCTCTTTCGATTTCATCGGTGTACAAATACGAGGATCAATAATCTAATAAATCGTGAACAAACTAAATGAAAATTAAACCCATGATTAAAATAATTTAATTGAAATGGTAATGGTCTAGTGTCGAATCCCTCGGCATAGATCTTTAAGATTGTAAGAGCTTTTAGGGGTTCTAAATATTATTAATGCGTGAATATAAAAGGGTATCATAAAATATTGCAATACGGATTGTACGAATTTCGCTCAAATGGAAAAACATTTAGTAAAACTATGCTAGTAAAAAAGCCTATAAAGCGGATGTTAATTAATCTATATAAACCCGCCTTTCTCGCATAAAATCGGATAAACAGCAAAACAGGCGCAAACGAATAAATGATTTATAATATTTTGTGCAGCTAGAGTGGTTTGGACAGAAAATGTTGTACTGTTAACGATTATGCTGGGAAAAATTATCACGTTTTGTCCATCAGTGTACAACAATAATTAATAAAGCTTTGTTATTCGGAAAACGGACACATTTTTTATGTCATATATCAGCCATATGTATACGCAGAGATATTATACAGATATTTGTAATAACTGTGTAACTCTAGTTAAGCTAAAGATTTAATACAATTTTGTGGATACATTAACATCACATAAAAACTATTTTCGGCTTTAATTAATAGCACTAATAAAACAGCTAAAACAATAGATCATTTATTATTAAAAGCACTCACAAATTACATAATTAAAAACACTAACTTCGTTGTTTGTTAAAGTCGGCAATTTAATGTATATTAAAAACATCTCTAAAAATTGCTAGAAGAAAATCACACTACAATATTGCCACCAAAATCCTCTCTCCACCATTTATTAATAGTCCTAAACAAACTGAAATTGGGAACAAATTATTGATTGATTTCTATATTCTCCTTATTTGGTGCTAATAAACTATTTGTTTTGGGGTACATGCGAGGCGGAGAAGTGTCAAATATGAGTAAGCGCGTTGCTGAGTGTGGGAAAATCGCATTACGGTTTTCTACGGTCGGGCAATTCTCTTTCCCGGACCAAAATCCTTACACCCACATCTATTCAACGTTATTCATTTGAATTTATTCTTCTGTTAAAGCTCGTTTCTTACTAACAATTTCACCCAATATTCACTCTCTGTAATATCTTCTATTACTTTTTATACAACTTCTAGATTCTAGAGGGTCTTCAATATTATTAATTCATAAACATATTCCACTGCATATATTGTGCCATTATTGAAAGCAGTGTATTATGTTGCCTTCAATGTTACAGCTTTTACACAAATCTGAGCTGAATTCTGGCTGATATCTGGCTCAAACATTTCGAAAAAATTATTAAAAACTAGTATTTGCAATACTCAAACAACGCTATGGATAGCTGAATTTTTCGAAGTAGATTTTTCGAGGTGTTAAACAAGAAGCGGTTTGGCAGATTTTGACTAATTCGGTTATCGCTATTTTAAATTTCAAGGAGGAGCAGGAATTTTACTCCAAAGTTTCCCGTTTAACCCAGATGTAGGTAGAGTCGCCCTAAAACTTCCAAGACTCGCTAACTAGTTGTTAGACAACCAAAGAAAACCTGTAAACGGCGTTTAACGCGAGGCCAATTGTTTTATTTTTAGAATCAAATATTTGATCAATAGTCACAACAGATTTTGGCAGCTTTTGTTAACCTTAAAAGTGAAAAGGACTCAGAATCTTTCAATAATGTCTAATTGGTGTATAGCTAATTCACGTCATTTTCGCGTATGTGAACTGTTACAGGGATTGGTCAATTTTAAACCTCTTTATTTACCAAAGTAATAACTTTTTCATATTATTGGCTGTAGTTTTGGGTTTGGCATCTCCATTGTCGTTTCCATAAGGCATTTCCCGGTGGAGCGTAAGTTCTGGGCCACCCTGTATATGAATAAAAATAAAGTATAAATGAAGGAGGTCATGAAGGGAGAACTCGCATTTATTAAAGAATGCCCCTAAATCCATTGTAGCAATAAAATAAAAACAAGAGTTGAAATAAATAATGAAAAAGAGAAAAAAAACTAAAAAAAACAAGGAATTGACAAGAAATCGGTTAAAATTTATCAAAAAATCAACAATAACTCACCACAAATTGTCAACATTTCACATCAAACTAAAAAAAAAAACACCAAAATTTCCCGCAATATTCTCTTTCGACTCCGCTTTACTTTACACACGAAGTTATACGTAGGATAATGTTATTGTCTTAACGGTTGGTCCGGGAAGCATTACTCACTCCAAATAAAGGAAAAAAGTGTCTGTTCTTCGGAACCCTCACGCATAAATTCACTCGATTATCGCCCCTCTTAAATTCGATGACGTTGATGACCATTAGAGCAGGGTTACTGTAATATTGCTCCCGTGACAGCAGGTTATTCGATTTTTCTATAAAACGTGGAAAAGAAAACTTTGTTGCGTTTTGTCGACGTGACCGGTGATAACCCTAGTCTTGCCAATTAAGCGGGTATTTTCTTTGAAATTAACCAATTTCGAAATGTAGTTGTTGTTTCATCAACGGATTTTATGGTATTTGGGACATGAAATAAGAGGGATATTTTATAAAATGTTTGAGGGAATATTAATTTTCAGAATTGTCACTATAATAATTGAAGATCAAAAAATATGCAACATGCATATACTGTGCATAGAAACATGCTTATTTTAAACATAATTCTATAGCTTGGACAATAGAGATGCCAAAACTGCAGCCGAAGACATGAAGAAATTTTTCCTTTGGTCTATGGACGAGTAGGGAAGAGTAGGGTATAAGAGGTTTAAAATCGACCAATCTCAGTAATAGTTCAAATTCTAGAAAATTATCTGAGTCAATTAAAACAAATTGACATTAATGAAAGACATTTGTTTATGGGCATCTTATCGTCCCTAGTTTTTATGTTCCTTAACACATTCCAGCAGTCTGTTTGCTTTATCCATAATAAATTTAAGATCTCTTACTTCCTATTTTATTTCGGTTTTGGTAATTGTGTTTTCCCCTGTTAACTTCTTTATTATTCTCACCTTTTGTATTATTTTTCTTAACACCGTAACAAACCGTCTCTTCATGTTTCGAGTTTTCACGTTTATCATCTTTCTCATCTCCTTTTTTCATTATAACTTCATGTGATTTCCACGAGTTAGAACGTCCTCTAAGTTTATTAGAGTAGTGTGTCCTTGCTCCAACAGAGGTATCCTGCTCCGGGAGTTGGTCCTGTATCCCTGATGATTACGGTCAACTATTACGCATGACTATGCATAAATACATAATATAGTCAATTAATGGAGGCATTTATTCGTAAACACACATAAACATCCAATTAATTAGTAGTGGAATTACATCGCAAGTTACACCTGACTTTTCTTTAAGACAAACGATATTTATAAAGCGAAAATACCAGTATATTGCAAAAAAATCTAATACCAATAATAACAATTAATGGCCCTCTTTAATTTAATGAAAACGGGATAACGTTTCAAGTTTTATTATTAAATGTTATATAGATATATAGATATATTTCTTCTGTAACAAGCAATAATTTTCGAAATAAAAACAATTCCGTCTCGATTACATCGAGCAGCGAGAGGGAAAGCAAAAGATTTTTCTAATAAAGAATTTCATCGGGTGAGCCGAAAAAAGTAGGCAGAAATGAATTAGGGATCTTCCGTCCGCAGCGGGAATGAATGTGAAATACTTATCACGTTAGGAGTTCATAAAAAAGGCATCGAGAAATTAACGGGAAATTTATCGTTAATCACTAGAAGAAAATATTTTTTTATTCTTATTATATTCATGCCAATTTCCCTTTATCCATCTACTACGATTAAATATCCAAACTAATCAAGCCCAATTTTGTTAAAGTATCTGTTAGGGATAATTCTGGTTAACGTAATTAAATAAATAAAATCTTTGATCTCTTATATTTGAATTTGAAATGAAAAACCCAAATAAATCATTACATACCGCAATAAAAACGTTACAGATAGGATTTAAGGTTGTTTTGTTTCAAATTAATTGGTAATTACAACTGTATTATAATCACATTTAAGTCCTTAATTATTAAAGATTTATTCACATTAATTAAAATACATGAACTTATCCAAACATCACTTTTCTTACTTGGGGCTGACATTGACTTGCTACTTGACATTAGTTCCGGAACGGAACGGCAACAGGTCGATGCCGCCAACATATAAAACTAAACTTATCTACATGCTACAACAACAAAACAAAACGCTTTAATTCAGGGATTTTAAGGGTTAATATCTAGGGTACCAACACGTATTCGCCGCCAATGTATTAAATTTTAAACCACCCGGTAGTTCTTATATAGTTCTCACCTTCCTTCCCTGTTTGCGCATCTGATTCAATTTAACTACCAAGCTACATTGTGTGAGATATGGAAATCTTTAATTCTACTAAACTAAAGTTGACAGGACTTCACCTTGCACGTATGCCGAATCAAATCGTTTATTTACACCAAATAACAAAAAAAAAAGGAAGAAATCCGTCAACGGGCCCAAAACTACAGTTTGTTTAGGACTTTTAATAAATGACGTGCATAGGGCCTTTAATAAATCCCTCCGACGCTCCGATCATCCTTTATAGCGTTTTCGGCAGAGCTTCTTTTCATTCTTACGGGACACCATGGAAAGAATAATAATTACATGTCGCCAGAGGTAGTCCGAAGGCTTTTCCTGATCGATTCGCGGAGATTTTTCTGGTCCGTTTTCGTTTCTATTTTCTTTTTTCGTACGTTTCGTGGTTACAGACAGTCCTCATTTTATATACAATTGAAGGCTGCTGGATTTTGTTTCACCAATTCCCCACCCGACTTATGTCCGGTTTCACCAATGGGAAATAAATCTATAAATAGTTGTTCGATGAAAAATGTTTAAACTCCAGTTAAATATTTTGACGTTTCACCAACACTTTTAATCTTTAGTTAGCTATTTAACAGTTTAAAAAATATTTCTGGTAAACTAACCTAAAAAATTCAAATCTTTCCAAAAAAGAAGATTTCGAACTGAATTGTTCGGGATATCTTACCATAAAATTTGGCGGTTTTCTCAAATATATTTTATTTTATTATAATTTATATATTTAGAGATATTCTGCAAGATATACTCTTCTACTTTTTAAAAATGTATTATTTGTACATGTTATTCTGTGTTATTCTACAAAAGAAGATGTCCTATTCCATAAAATTTGGTTAATTGAATTTAAAAGAGATGTTTTTATGAAACACCCTGTACATGCGATAACATTTTTTTGTGCCACTCTAACAAAAAGTTATAGCAAAAGAAAATATATATGCGAAAATCGCACGTTTTTATGATTAGGCATATGAAAATTATTAGCTCTCTAAAATTGAAATGGATCGAAAAAGGGAGAGAAGCAAAAATACCTTGGAAGAGGAGAAGGAAAATTTAATAACGATCCTTTTTTCTAAAACAATTTGAGGTCATCTATAATGAAAATGTTCATCAGATGATGTTGAAGATGATGCTAAAAATCTAATAGAAAAATTATTTTAAAATAACTTAAAAAGTACATATTTGTAGTATCTTTTACCATTATTCTCAAATAAACTAAAAATACAACCAATAAATTAAAATAAATAATTCGCAATCAGGGAAACACTTACAATAAATATTACAAAATTACAAATGAGGTTATAAAACATCAAATAAAACTTTAACTGTCCAAATTTCGTTGGTTCATTTAAACGCCAATTTAATCGTCGAATAACGCTATTTGTTGTTGGTGCAACCGGACATAAGACATTACAAATTAGAGTTATCAGAACGAAAATTTATTAGTTCTTCATCTTTCGTTCACTAGTACTATATTGAATTAATTTACGATTAAACAATCAATTAGTAGAGATAAATTCTGACAGTTCTGGCTCTTGTAGTTATTCTCTGGAAAGTAATTTTTCTTGGTCAAGTTTTCTTAGTATAATTTCTATACCAAGTGCCGTGTATGTGCCGTTGCAATAATAATAAATGGTGAATGTTAGAGCTCAATTTATACTCATCGATTGAAGATCAATGATGGCAAGAATTCTAGTGGTGTATGTTTGATTTGATTTGTATTATATAGGTTCAGAGTGATTTAAATAATGATGAACATTTTTTGATTCGTTAAAGGGTTTTACTACGAATTTTGAAATCAATTTTTTAATTCTTCACTGAAGTTTCAAAATTATACTTTATCTACATCTTTCATTATTTATTCAATTGTGGCCCGTCAAAATAGCCCAAAGACAAAATAGCCTAAGACAAAACAATTCTGATAAAATTAAAAGCAGACAATATTTATAAGATTTACAGAGATTTTAAGACCTTTTTCTATTCTTTTCTATTTTACCGTAAACTATAATTTCTTAATCGAATTAATCGAATTGCAAGTTCCCTTTAAAAGAATTTTCGACTTCTCATCGACCACTTTAAATGCCATCAAATAATAATGGGCAACCCCGCCGATGATATAGGATTATAGTAAATCAAAATTTACAACCCTCTCTCCCAATTCACTAACCCGAAATCCTAACTTTATGGAGTCTCCGCTCCTTGGAGAAATGTCCATTAAATAATTACTGAAAATATGATGACATTGTGTGTTGGCAAATGTTCGTTATTCTCGGAAGTAACGCTTTGCTCTGCAGGGGTGGATTCAGCAATTTTGCCATTTAAATAGCCAGATTCAACGCATAAAGCAATAAAACTCTTTACTATAACAAATTAACAAAATAACTTGCTAAAAATACAAATTAAGTGAACTCATTAATCTGACTATAACAATTTTAATAACATTCTAGCGATGTGCCGAGTCCGTTATTGTCCTTCCTTTCCATTTATTGTACGGTTTCAGAATTTGTTCTTAATCCGACTTCCAAAGTAAATTGTCATCAAAACTTGTGCCCTTGGAAAGCACCTAACAAGGAAAGAATATTAACAGTGAATCAAATTGTCCTAAAAGGTTTCTTGTGTAAAGACGAAAGAGAGATTTTGTCAGAGAATTTTTTAATTTGAACTGCTGGATCGGAAATTGTCATAAAGCTAACGGCGCTTAATCGAATTTCTCGTCGTTCTTGAATTTTAACTTATCAATATTTTCAAAAACTTTACGGTTTGAGAAATAGTGCACTGGAATGTTAATAAATTAAAATATTACTTAATTACTGATATTAATATCACTGTATTGGAAGATCCCCTATATATCTCTATAAAAATCGATGTACATAACTGATTACAAACAAAATGAATATTTCAGAGCGTTTCGATTTTATTTATTTATTATTATTTTACAAAAACTGATCAAGCGAATTCGCTTAGCAACTTAATCTAGGATTATGTAAATCTCTTGAAAGAGAGCCGAGCAGTCGGGCAACAGCTGCAGAATTGAGCTTTACAAATTAAAGAATACATATAGGGTAATTTTTATTAAATTATTTTTATTAGTTTTAAAGAAATACTGATCAGTTGGAACTTTTTATTAGTAGGGATGATTATGTTGTAGTAATCGAAGAGTGGAAGAAAAAGTGTTTCTCTGAAGGTTAAAGAATAAATTTCATCCAATTGAAAAAAACAAACAGACTTACTTTTTGGGCCTTCTAAACCCGAGGCGGGCGAAATTCGTGGGAAAAGCAATTGAAATACCCAATAGCAAATCAAACAAAATCTTCGAAGTTTTACAATTAAAATAAGCTTCAGGGCGCTACCACTGCCGCCCGTCCTGATGAAATTTATTCCGTTGAGTGTAATGCGTTTTCTCTAACAGTCCGTATAAATTTCACTAAAAGGGGATCAGAAAATGGCGTAAAAAAGCGCGGAATGATATCGTGCTCAACCAAAAACATCGCGACTGGAATGTGTTTTCCATCAAATCGCTTCGAATCCTTCTTAAATGCTTAAGGGATTTTTCAATTCAAACGAGTAAAATACAAATAACAAAATGACAATCATCTAGTCACACCACTTGAACATTTCACAAGTAACATGGGCACTATTATTTATATCCACAGTTGCATATAAGGATCCAATCAATCAATCTAACGATGATTGAGGACCAAAAATCCTTTGAAGATGTTTTAAGAAGATCTTTGCAATTGTTGATGAAACTATCAACATACCTATCCACTGAAGACTTTAATTAATATTATAAAATCATTTATAGTGCTGCAATTGAAATTGAGTCAATCATTGATTCATTAATAAAATAATTTCCACATATTGCATTAACAATCAATTGCATCTCGCAAGTAAGAGAAATTGTGGTTACAAGAAAAGCAAAAGTGACTTCTGCAGAAGTTTAAAATTATTTTTATGTTATTATTATTTGAAGTGCTTTCCAGTTTACAAAGCCTATCCAATATTTCTGTCGGAAATATTTCTCGAAAATTTCTCGTTCCGTGTTTGGTCAGACATTAAAAGCACATGTTAATTATTATTTTCCCCACTGGGATTCTATTCTCTTAATGGGAATTGTCTCAGCATTTAATTTTACTCCTTCGTTAAACCGGATCATCATATATTTTCGAAGAATGAATAGATACACTGATGTACAGGAATATCACTAAAGCACTCTCGACTCAGATTTCGAAATATATCTTTTTGAATTTACCTTCACGGCGGGAGTTAATTTAATGAAACTCTATCTACCGTCGTAACTTCCAAAATGACTCATTTTTTCTTTACTTATCTTTATCTATTTCTTTCTTAATATCACCTCTACTTTCTTTAGTACATCAATGGTAAATGTTCGATTACCGCAACGAAATCTTCGGCTTCCCTTTGATTTCATCGCGAGATCCCATAGCATTTCATTTTTTCGTCACAACCATCATAAGAGTCCCCAATTCTCGTTCGTAATCTTCACAAAATACCTAACTATTATGCAAATGAATTAATGTAATGTCGACCATGAAAATTGAATGATGAGCTCCGATGAATCGACGTGACTTCATGAATTTATGCGGGATTGAAATTGATTATTCGATTTAATAATTGGTACACGACCCGATTCATTTCATTGAAACTTTACGATTGATAAAATTGCTTGAAATTGTTTCATTTGATCTCATTCTTTAACATTTAATAATCCTCTAAAATGTATTTTCGTTAAATTTCATTCCATTTGTTTCATTCACTCATTCACTCATTTTTAAACAGCATACAAAAATGTGTTTTTTCTGTTACTTTGATTTAACTTTGTTAACTGGTTTAACTTTGTTAACTCTTCCTACGAACAAACGGTACATTTTGTATATAAATTAATTTGAGTCCAATCGACTCATTTTTACTACAAGTGGTAGCTCTGCGTCCCAGCAATTTAGGGACATCCTGCAGTACACGCAATGTCCCGTGAAACTTGACGTCACCGTATCATCTTGGGATGGTGTGCGCTTTCATCCTGCACACATTTGCCGGGAAACTCCGATGTCGGTTCGGGCGGGAAACAGTCCTTACTGTTTAGTAGCGCTGGAAAAGCGTCGGGAAAAGCACGCCCGGATAATCCATCCAGTTACGCCCACAATTACGCAAATCGCATCCGACGGGAAAAAATCCGAGACGGAATAAGGCGGAAAAACTATCGGGTAGTTCGAATTCGCTAAGGTAGATTTTTTTGTGTGAAACGCACAGTGCATGGGTTTCGATTTTCGAAGTGCTATGATATTTAATTTGTTGTTGAGGCGTCAGATGAATTTGCAGATACGTAAGTTTAGGTTAAAATTTGTTTAAATAAAAATTTAGTAACTACCTAGATAATGGCGCGTTATCAGCGCTTTTTTCAAAAGTTAAAGGCGCGTCTTTAACTTTTTTTTGTTGTTATGGAAGTAGGTACATTATAATTTTTCCTCTCTTAAACGATTAAATTTAGATGTAAAAAAAAAACTTCAATAGTAATTGAATGAACTCTGCAGCTTTAAACAAACACTATACGCATATTAATTGTTAAACTTGTTCCTCACTCGTTTAATTAATTTTAACTAATTATTTAATTAATTTTGTCGTTTAATATACCTAGGTCTAATTAAATCGGGTTTCTGCGAATCGTACTACGTTCCTGTCGCTTTAACTTTGTTCTTCTACATTTTCATCAGCGAACAAATTCGATCCTGAAAAGATTAATTACACAAAAGATGAAGAATGTAATTTAGAAATTTTCCCATAGAAAGACGACGTACCGACGTACCTACTCCCTATAAATCGAAACGCGTCGAATTTTTACTAATTCAAACTGCCATTAGCTTGAAACTGTGGAAATCCCGCTTACACTTTATACATACACCTTGGTATTCGTTCATTTTTCATTCATTTAGTAATTTACTTCGTCGAGGAAATAATTACCATTGGAATACATTTTTTAAATAAAATATCGTCCGGATCATTAACGAACGTTCCGGCGAGTTCGGAGTTAAAAGTTTTTTTTTTATATCTTCGTCGTAGGTTTTATCGTGTAGCTTTTATTAAGAACTTCAGGGTTTTTTTGGTAATCGAAGCCGAACTAATTTTATTTCCGTTATTTAACTGGATTATTAAATCGGATTCTATTTAATTACCGGAAATTCGATGAATTATGACCCATTAAAAGTTCTCAGCTGTATCAATATCGTTGAATTTTCCAAGATGGTCTTACCAAAGCTGATGCACTTGGCAAATCTTAGCAGATTATTATCTCGAAGAAGAATAATGACTCGGAGATTGAATCAAAAACGGGGAGTTTATAGCACGTTGTTAAAAAAGTGCCTTATTGTGTAAACGGTTAAATAAGTGGTCACATTTATTTAGTTCAACAATTTAACTAACGAATTTGTGATTCTTGGAAGCGGAAGAAAGAGGTGAAAAAACCACCGAAGCCGGAATTTAAGTCTATAAAATTAATCTGCTTTGATTCATTAAACAGGTAGTTTTATAATCAGAGGCTCCGGTGGCTACAGGAGAGCTAAATCATTTACTATTCGCGGTATGTCGGACCTTCGGAACGAGCCCATTTGTATTATTTAATCCTCGGAGTTGGACGTTCCAGGATTAATTGCGAACTCGACACAGTCGACACACTTCAACTGTTCGGTAATAAGTTTTAGATTGGATAAAATAAGCGATAATATAATCAATTTAAAAAATCCAATGCAAAAAGACAATGCAAAAGATGAAATTTTTTTGTTATGACATTGTATAATAGAAGTAACTGTAAAAAGGCTGGCTCTAATGTTCGAGTTTGTTTCAAGAAAGGTTATATTGGAAAATCGAAAATCAAAATGTTAATTATAAATAATACATGCCGCAATGCATCAATCTCCACCGAAATATCGTACGACAAACACGTTTTATTAGAGATTACAAATTTACACACAATTGAATTATATTAATGGAAGCATTTCAGAATAAACAGCGGTTTTATATGCGTATCGCACGATCATACACGGTTGTTAGAATTGAGATAAGAGAAAACAGTAATAGTTCGGCTGTCGGATTGTTTAATAGATGTTGGGGGTGAAATTGGATATGGATAGATTAGATGGTATTTGCTTATCGCTCGAAAATGGGTTTCGCCCCGTTTCAACCCCTTTAGGCAACCGAATAGCAAGAGATTATAACATAAATTTATTTTTTAACATGTTGAATTTGTTTCGTTACTTTTGTTTGTAACTTAGAATAAACGAGGTCCTACATATTGGAACTTTTCGAAATTTTCCAAAACCTAATGAATTTTGGTAATTTTCGCTAATTTTCGAAAGTTGAATTTTTTGTTAATTAAAATGTTTTTTGTAATACTCAAAACTTTTTCTTTTTACATTTATGAATATGCCTAAACCATATTTTTTCAGGAGAAACTTTATTATCTCTCTTCTTCGTCTTTGTCTCGCAGGGTTTTTTGTGGCGTAGCGAAAATATCCATTAAAAATTTCTATCAGAAAGCGCCCTTATCCCAAATGTTGTATTAAATATTCAAACTTCCTTAATGTAACTTAATGTCGAAAAGTAAATGTAATCCTGGTTGTTTTCAAATAGCTCTTCTTCGCATTACGGTTTTTTTGTTTATATGAAACATTTTGCAGTAAGATAGTCAATTTTCCGTAGATTTTTTCGTGTAATTTAAAAACTTTTTCTCTATGTTTTTTCCATTTTATTTTTCTTAGTTAGACTTCATTCTGATGTACAAAATAGGTGCATCCCTATAGAAGTTATCAAAACTTCATTTGGCTCTAGTTATGATTTTTATCTTATAAGGTAATTTTTTAATATTGTCATGCGTTCCTCGCGTAGGGGTCGTATCTCAAATGTCTTACTCGCTTGGCTTAATAAATTAGATAAAAAACAGGACGTATAAATAAATATACAATTTATTTGGATCTGACAAATACACAAAAACATACATAACTACAAACTATTTACCTACCAGAAGTCTCCAACTTATCATACCGGCCAATTAAACAAGAACCCGCACAATGTTCTTTCACTACGAACAACTTTGACGTTTGCCTCGACACCTTTAACGATTGTACTAGGACACCCGAAAACACTAAGCATACGCGAGTCAATCGAGAGAGCCTTACACAGAGGTCCCTCGGACGAGAGAGCCAAAATCGTGCGAGCCCCCCTATTTCGTGTGTCTCACATGATATAAACATATCTTGTTTTTGTTACATTCGATGAAATTAATAAATATTAATAATCGTCGTCAAGATTCTTATTCTGGGATCAATTTTTAAGAACCATTGCTTTTATTTTTTCATCAAAATGCAATTTTCTTACTGTTCTTTCGACGCTTTAGGCTCTTTTTCTGCATGAAAAATTCAATTTTACTTTCCTATAGCATGTGTCCAAGGTCGAGTGCTACATTCGTCCGCCGATTCATCGCGCCGAAGTCGCGCCACTCCACAGTTCGACTTATTCTCTCTTTCTACTGTTTGCAGCGCTGGACCTCGGACACATGGTATGTATGTTAATGAGTTCCGAGCGTTTGGCTAATAAAGCTAATAATCTTATTGGCGTAATAGAAAACTTTTTACCAAGCCTTTTTTCTTTTTTCTGATGCAAGAACAGTAAGTCAAATAAATTATTCTTTTTAATTTGGAGTTCCACATCGTTTTGTCTGAATAATAATTAAAATCTTTTGTATATAGGTACGTTTTTTTATTATCTAGCGGGCTCTTAATTAAAAAACACACAAAGAGTTTTATTATTTAACAATAAAGCACTTCGAGTAGGTACGAATTTAATTTCATTTTTAAGGAGTTTAATTTCAGCAAGAAACTCCTGCATTGCTTTCAAGGTGTGCAAAAACCGCCTATAGTTCCAAGAATTTTCCTTTAAAGAGACGACTTTTAACAAAACCATAATTTACGCATGAATTGGGTTTCATATGATTGCAAGTGTAACGAATTCTTCATTTCCTTTAGTTACACTGTTCTTTCATGTTTTCAATTTATAGGCATCATCTACTTTCTATTTTTCTGGTTTTAGAGGGCGAGGTAATTGTTATTAACGTTACGTAATTGTTAACGTATTGATTAGGTTAGTTTAACTTTAACATATAGATTGCGTTTTTTGACGCCTAATTCTTCGTGCGCTTTAAGTAAACAGTGATTGAGGACACTGAGACTAAGACAACCAGAGATTTTTTTTCTTATTTCCGGAGGCATCTGGATACAAAATATTTGACTTTTTTAAAACTTTTAATCCTCCAAACAGTATTCATAATTTATTATTAGATATTTTATTAATAATTAGTAACGAAATGATGATAATTAAATGAAATTAATGAAGGTAACATAAGGGTATAAAATTAATCATATCAGGAACAAATCGAAGCGATTTCGGCCGGTTCTGACCGGACGAAGTATTCCGAAGGTGTCAAACACACCATGAATAATTTAAAAGTCAGTAAAATCCGAATTTTTGGCGAAAAAACGGCCCGCATTTTTTCGTGTGCTCGTCTACTGAATTATTCACGCTATACCCGTAAACCGAGTGATATTTATGGAATAAATCGGAACAGAAGGGAACATAATTGACTCGTGAAAAAACTTATGGTTACACTTCTATTTCGTCCTCTACTCAGTTTGGCCCCGATGCGCCCCGAAGGAGTTTAAATTTTTACAAATACGAAATGGAAACTGCAATGAATATTTTATTATACCATGTATCCAAAGTCGAGCGCCACATTCGTCCGCCCATTCATCGCGCCGAAGCCGCGCCTCTCCACAGTTCGACTGGTTCTCTCTTTCTACTGTTTGCAGCGCTCGACCTTGGACACATGGTATACCATACCAGGTTTTTCTATTAACTAATAAACTGATCTTACTTAAAACTCTCTTGACCACTTCTGTTCCTCTTTAGTCTCACTTATTCACAAATAAATTGGCAAATATCGCATAAATTAGTCGCTTTTGCATATTACCCACTTAGAGAAAATAAACTCAATGGTACAGAGTGCACAAATACAACTCCAGGAAACGTTTGCAGATGTGCAGAGGCAAATGCACAGAGACCGGCCGAGAGGAGGTTTAATAGAATTAGTTCTGCCTTATTGGGAAGTTTCTACGATTGGAAATTGAAGGAATTAGGATAGGGGAAAGAGGAGCGCGAGTCTGTTTGTTTACGATTTACATTCGTGGGTTTACAATTCTAGCTTTCGATTGTCAGAGACGCGCTGATTAATACAGGAAGTTAGGTAGCTCCATTATAATGTTAACTTCATAAAACTTTTTTTTAACTAAAGATAAATTAAGATTAATTCAGAGTCGGCGCAATTTATACAGTGCATTTCTTTAATGTCCCCCCCCTTTTATTTTTTGAACGGATCAACTTAGAAAATTGAAATTTGGGATAAAGAAACTAATGCATGATTACTATATTTTGGAGTAAAATTGACAGATGAAAATTTCAAGATGGCGACTGGGCGCCATCTTGGGAAATAAATTTAAATGGAAAGGGGGGTCTTGTGATACATCATTTTGAAGCTCCTGACAAATACTCTACAACCCTGGAATATAAAGTCAATATCTGCACCCATTTCAAAATGGCGGAATATTTAATAATTACCTGAATACAAATAAAATAATATCAATTTTTCTAGAAATATTTGTTTTTCTATGGCAAACAGCAATCCCAGCAGACCGATAAGGTTTGACAGGTTATTTTTGGTTAAAAAAATTCCAAAAAATTTAAGTACGACAACGAACATTAATTGTTTAGTAAAAATATGCTCATTAAGTTTTTGGTTTTCCTAGTGTTCAAAATATTCTCTTTAGTTTTAGATTTTCCTAGTGTTCAAAGTATTTTCATTTAGTTTTCGGTTGTTTTTCTCGTCTTTCTCGGTTGTTTTTCTCGTTTTTCTCGTTTTTCTCGTTGCCAATTCTCGTCCATTGGAAGATGGAGCACCACCCCATTACTCCAGACAAGTAATGAACTATTTGGATGCTATTTTCCCTGGTCGTTGGATTGGTCGTCGAGGTCCTACGAAATGGCCAGCCTAATGCTCGCCAGATTTGACACCTTTAAACTTTTTTTATGGGGCTATTTGAAGCAAAATGTGTACGAAACTAAACCTGCTTCAATATTGGATATACGAGAAATAATTACAGATATTTTTAAAAATGTAATGGAGTTTCAATTAATATAGCTCCTTAACTTAATTTAAATTCAACTACCATGCTAAACAAAACTATTCAATAAACTAGGCACTTAGTACACCGCTGTTTATTTAGTAGTAGGTACTTATATTATTTTGGCGAACTGTAAATGAAATGATGTACTGCGGCCCGCATGCGATTTACATGGAATTAAACCCATTTGCATCTATAGGTAGATTCTTCATGACTCCACACCTCATTCATCCTTCGTGTAAATAATGTTTGCGATAAAATTAAATGAGGTATCGGACTCATTATTCCTATTGTCTTTCAAGGAAATTGGACTAAAGAGATTAATACAGACTAGGTGCTCTCGTAAGGGATGTTTTACACATTTTAATTCTGATCTTGTCTATAGAAATATATATTCTAAACAATAACCGTAGTTCAGATATTATTAATTTATTGTTGCAATTGATGCTTTGTTTTAATTTATCTAATAAAATTTAATTGTGGAATAATTTCTTAATTAATTTTCAATATAATTGATATTCGGTCTGATGAAGATTGACTAGTCCCGAGCTAGATTCGATAAAATAGCTCAGAAACTGTACGGACGGCTTAATAGATTAAGCGTAATCTTTTTTTGGAATTAGATCTGTTAGGAGACAGATCCGGACTAATCCGGGCAAGGCCAATAAATTGTCTAAACGATAAATCGTCGGTGAAAAGTCATACGAAAACTACGAAAAAGAGAAAAGCGTATTTTCATGTCGATTGAAAGTGGACTATTATGAGTTTATAATGTGAGAAATTTGTGGACTAAATGAGTTTATAATTTTATTTTATTAATTAAAAGTTATTATCGATATTTTTCAATTTAATAATTTCAAGAACGTATAGAATTTTAATACTTTGATACCTACTTATAATTGTTGATGAATCTACCGTTGAATACCTATATTTTATTTCCATTGAATGAAACATACCGGATGTTTCTACTAGAATTAGTAACATTTAAATGATTAAAAAAACTAGTTTTTTACCAAAATTCTTTTTAAACTTTATAGTCTAACTAGCCAGAATTCGACATGGCATAAAAAACACCTAGCGCCGACTTCAAAGGTACCGGTGCACATGGATGTACCGTTTTTAGTATCAAAATTAAATAGATTAAAGTATTATTTGGGTAATATTTAATGTACTCACTTTGTCAGTGAAATTTTATGTCAAATAAATTTTATAAGTTAAAATTAATAATTTTAAAAACAAGTAAAGTTTAACCAAGGCTTTGAGAAATCGCGAAAAATTTTCAGACCGCGCGAGCCACTGATTTAAGACAAACAAACTGAAGAGCGAGATTAATTAGATGAATTTTTGGTGATTTACGACCGCGAGCCAGCTGCCGGTCCGAAATCGCGTGATCGCACAGTTGTAGAATTAATGTCAACTATTAGTGAGTTGATGTTTAAAACTTAAGTGAGCCACATCAGCGCGGCTCAGCGGCTATACCGGGGCGATTCGCGCTTATTGGCAATGCGAGAGTATGGGTTTCGTAGCATTCTCGGCGCTTATAACGCGATTTATTTCGCGTCCCCGGTACAACGGTCCATATCGGATTCAGGCTAGTTTCACTATAAATACGAGTAGCAATCAACTGGAGCTCAATCAACAGGTTAGGTAACTGCCTAGGATTCGATAGAAAACTAAAAGATCAAAGGCATTCGGCTGCATTGTGTTTCAATTGCGCCATATATGTTTCATTCGCGTGTAGTGTATTTCATCGTGCTCGGGCTCAAAAAACAGCTGTCAGAACGAACTAAAAAATAAATTGTTTCACCCGTAGATTATGTACTTTCGACTTTACTTTGGAAATTTTACTTTTGTTATTCACTACACTTGAGGTTTTCAATTTTAATTGAGCGGAACCGCGTAAGGGCAATCATATAAGGCGTCGTGTTTATCCGGGGGTTGTCTTCTTTTCCACGAATAATGTTAGCGAAGCGAGAACTGAAATTGACAAATGTTTACTCCTTTATTCCGTCCACACGGTTTTAAGAGAACTTTATAGCATTTAAAACTTTTTAATAAAACTTCAAACAATTGTATTTTTTATTCAGTTTTTTTTTTTTTTTTTTTTTTTTTTTTTTTTTTTTTTTTTTTTTTTTTTTTTTTTTTTTTTTTATGCACACGACTCGGGAAAAGACGAAGCTTATAACGCCTGTTCAGGCGCCCCGAGGCGTTTTTAGTAGGTAATTGTTAATGTTGGTCTTAAACCTCTGAAGGTCGTAACCAACTGGGAACACTTCTGATGGTAGTGTGTTCCATAGTGTCGCGGTTCTGTACAGAAAAGATTTCTGATACA